>AYLM01002255.1:0-83457 GCA_001625345.1 Cairneyella variabilis
ATAAAGTTACACGATATTATAAAAAAAGTAAGGTTATATAATAATGTTGCGCGATAAATAATTGAGGATATACTCTCTTAAGCAAGTGCGCCGATAAAGTGCCGAATATTATCTAATCCTTATAAATATAGTATTTTAATAAGAAGGGGGATTTCAGGGTATTTTAGCTATTGCTAATATAGCATAATATAATATTTAGGTTATTACTGTTATACTATACAGAAAATCAATATCTGATTTATTGCTGGAATACTATTTAATCTATAGTATTTGAGTAATGAAAGTGTGATATATAAGTAAGGATTTGGCCGAGTATGGTATATGAGTAATTTTTGAAAGATAAAAGTGGTATTTCAGTCACGATAATTATCAAGTGTGGTATATAAGTAAAAACCGTAACTTTATTATAGTATAACCTCGCTATTGTGCTATAGTAAGTTTATATAGCGGCAGGGAGTGAGGAGCAAGGAATATACGATTAATAAGGTAGTATGATAGTAGTGATATAGTGATCAGGTTATATGGTGATAAGGTTTTGCGGTGATAAGGTTATACAGTGGTGAGGATATAAGTTAGATAGAGCAAGGGTAGCAAGGTTGAGTGGGTCCTAAAAGCTGCATTTTAATTGCTATATAGCATTTAAGTAGAGAAATGCTTGTATTATTATATAAGTAAGGATTTAGCTAAGTATAGTATATAACTAATTTTTAAAAAGCAAAAGTAGTATTTCATTAATGAAAACTATTAAGTACGGCATATGAGCAAAAAACCGTTCATACAATTAGTTGGCAGCCATTGAGAGTATTTACATGATAAGCATTTCTCAACTATATTGAGTGAGCATCTCTTAAACAATATTACAAATCACCTGTTCTTGTTATATTTGGCTTTCACAGAAGTATTTGGCAGAATGGCAATCTCTCACAGACAATTTCAAGACAATTTCATCATGCCTCTGGTTGTAGTTTCGGCGTCACTTTACTCAATCTTCTTGATTGTACGATATCTTTATGCTATGATTGAGTGATTTCCAAGATTAGAAGCTCATGAAAGTTGAAATGAATCTGTCCTAGCCCCTGACTGATTTGGTAAAAGTTTTGAATTCATGTTCAGGGGCTCTCTTTGCGGGCGGTATCCGCAAACCATAGAGTCTAAACTGACGCCATCTTTGCACAACGACACACTCTCTGACTCAATAAAGACTCAATCACCACGCCACCCACTCTTAAAGAGTTGGTGATCATTGAGTATAAAGCGAGGCTATCTTTGCACCACAACACCCTCCCAATTTCAACCAAAATACAACCTTCACAGCACAATTGTTTGACTATTGAAAAGAGTTGAAGATTGATTCATTATCCATTGCTAACAGCAAAGCGCACCGCTTTCCCAAGCCTCTCTTGCACACTCCACTAATACCCAACCATCAAAACACTCTCTCGAGCAAACGCAAAGAGCTGAAGGTTGGTCTTCTATTGCTAACACTTGCCTGAACCTCAATGGAGTCGGAATCTTGCTACACTTTCAAAGAGCAAAAGTTTGATCTCTGCCTCTCTCAACCGCCACAATCCTCAAACTGTTCAACACTGACAAAAATTTAAGCAGCGATCAATCACCTCAGTAGCGCCCCTTTCGACCGTGGCTAACTTTCGAAGTTGTTTGCTGTGTTTGACCAGACGATTTGCAACAGGAAAGGTCGTTACGTTTCATCTAGTTTATCAAGCGACAGAGGGAACTTTAACTTGGCTAAGATGGACCAGTACGAAGGACCCTTGATATTCAGAGGAATCGACCGAAACGACATCGAGTCCATCCGCCGAGTCATGAATTACCTTTTTTGGCGCATGGGCGATGCCCATGTGGATCACAGGAATGCTGCCCGCCTTGCTCAACTGACTAAAGTAGAGGAGACTGCGCATCACAGATCGTGCAGCTTGCGATCGGAAACGAGCTTCTTAGTCAAACGCTTGTCCGCTGCACGCGCCTTCGCTACAGGAATAGCCATAGGCTTTTGCGTGCTGCAAATGAGCTTCACAACACTGCTGTGGAAGCTGTGTAGACTCCTAATGCTCGGACCCAGATAGATTATGGCAGAGCACGTAGACTCCACGAGACACTAGTTGGCAACAACAACGATATCGGCGATTATTTCCCTGGTTACGAGTTGGAATACGGCGATATCGAGCCAGACACAGATGATGAGGGCGGCGGAAACTGGCGAACGAATAAGTTAGGAGTACCGAAGCAGTTCCAGCGTTGGTTTTAGAAGAGGGTAAGCTTCCTTAATGCAATTGCAGATGACTCTGCCAGGCCCCTTACGGCTCTGAGCCTCCGAGTCAAACAGATTTGATGAAAACATCTGCAAACGACAGAAGTATAGTAACTGACACCGTAATCAGTCAAAATCTGAGTGGAACTGGCTCGCAAGAGAACACAAGCCGGGAATGGGCTTGCCATACGCAGAGGGCTCTCCTGACCCGAGCGACAATAGCTCCGACAGCTCCGACAATGATTGTTCAGACGAGATAGCCAGAAATAGATCACTCAATGCCCTCAAAGAAAGAGGAACGAGAAGTATGTTGAGGGGAGCATAGTTGATAGAGAGCCAGCGGTCGTTAGTCAGCCTAACCGCAAGAAGCTTCGTATTCGGATTAAGGCCGAGAAACACGACTCCAAACTTACTGGGAACACAACAACCCGAACAGTCAAGTACTACTACCCAAGAGAGGTTGACTGGGACGAAGAGGAGGCGGTCAAAAGCTGAATAACTGGCGCTACCAGGTAAGCAACGTTGGATCGGTCGTGTTATTTCTTCTTCCATCCGAGCCGTTGCTGCTGATCACATACTGTTTATAAGACTGTGAATTGTGCTAAAGCCCCATCCATAGGTCATCAAGCGCTGGTTTAGCCCCAAGGATACCCACCACCCTGCTTATTCTCTTGGGGAAGAGCAGAGACTCGTAGAGCTGCTTCGCGAACAGATGCAGCAGTCAACTTTGCTGAGCGTAAGTTCCGATGGGCCAATGTGGATTGGGACGCGATTCAAAGCGATCACAATACCTTCTTCTGAGATCAAGTCCATAGGGCAGGCGAAAAGCTCTCTAGGTTCTCAACCTATAAGTGGATCAAGGGAGTGCGACACACTCACGTAAACCGCGAGGGCCGTGTCCTGAAGAACGATCGAGAATCCGTTCCCCGCACCATTGGATCAATGAAGACAGCTGTAAGTACAACATTCTTTTTGCCAAAACACCCTTGCTAATCAAGGCTACCCGGATGTCGAGATCTGTCGGCCCTGATACTCATAGCCTCCGACTTCACCTCATGCCTCTTAGGCCTATCGGAAGCCAAAAGAAGAAGAATAAGGCGGCCGTAGAGGATAACGATGCTGATATTGATTACTGCTTCTGGAGCTTTACCTTTCTCTGTTTGATTTGCTCTCACTCGTATTACTTTGCAAATAGCCTTACAAATTGACACCGAAATTTTACGTCGAGTACTTGAGCAATGACAATCATAAAGAAAGCAAAATTCCTCGGGCACTCGAAATGTCGTGATTTGTGAAAGTTTTGTAGTCTTTCAAGAGGTGACTCATCCCTGAGCGCGCACCTGCAATCTTCGGCACCTGGAATCATTGCATTCGACATGCTCTCGGTCGAGATGGGTGCTCCATCCAGACTTTGTCTTGCTCCCTTGGCGCCAGTTTAACTTTGAAAAATCTTGAGACTTGGCTTTTTGTTCTACTCGTGACGCTTTATGAGAAGCAGAAATCTCATCAGGCTCAAAATTTCCAGCTATGGAAGTGGAAGTTCTCAGCTCCACACAAGTGACCCTTGTGCCAAAGGCAATACAAGCTTCCTGGTTTCCAAAGCAACAATCGCGACTCCAAACCCAAGATTTTCATGGAAAGTCAAAATAACAATTACTGAATTAGTCCTTGATCTGCCCTCCCCACTAGATCTTTTAAACTTGGTCAATAAAATTAGGATTTAGAAGCCAAAGAGATCCGCTTTAGTAGCCAAGATGATAAGAATATTGTAAATCACAGATATAATGCACTGCAGTAGAGAAACTCAAAAGTGGTAAGGTTCAACTGTGGATTTTCGCAGTATGTTTTGAACGCAATGACAGAAACTTTACAGAATAGGTGCAGCAATTGGAAAATCAAAAGCAAATTGAGAGAAATTGTTGTGCTTAGGTACAGGGTTTTTCTAGCCGAAGGTGCTGTTGATTGTCAAGACGATGCTTAGTCAGCGAGTAGATACTATCACTTGATTGCATAGTGGAAAACTCTGTTCATCATCATAGAATATTGTCCCATCATTAATTGACTCATTCTGCTTCCAATTCATCCATTCTGCATGCCGTTTAATCTTACCGCTGCCCATAATCTTAACATCTGCAACCGAGCCACCTCGCTTAAAAAGCGGTAGATTGGACCTCTGGAGTAAAAGTGATCTTGCTCCAGAAGTTGCCGACACTAAGCTTCTATAAGCAGCAGTCAGCCTGCTGTATATGTTGTGTACTGAACATCTGCCAGTGGAAGTAGTCCTGCTCAAGAAGCTGTGATCACTATGCTTTGTAGTAACCGAGAGCTACCTCGCTTAAAAAGGGGCGATGCAGACTAGGGTTTTCACCTCGCTTATCAATTCGCAGATTGAGATTCAGCAACCAAATGAGACAGCGGGAGATGGGTTGGTTCCTGTCTGTGTAGTACATGATAGCATGTGAGGCAGAACTGTAGAGGGAAGATGCTGTCGAACAGTGAAGGCGTTACTGTCGTCTGTTCAGTGTAGCGAGTAGCTGGACAAGGATGGAGCGTTAGTGCAGACGAATAGATTATGGTTGCTGTTGAACTCAGAACTGCCATTGAGGGGTTTTACAGTTGACTCTTTAAACTTGGATAATTTCTAGAGCATGGAAGAAGTTAATAGAGAGAGGCTCGTAGACCAGTGGCAAGAGTGATGCAAGCCATGTCATTATGTGAACACTAATTTATAGATGCAACCCAGAACTTACAATGGGATGTGAAATATAATCCTTTTCAGAGGAATTCGCTTCCCAGGACTGTAAGTTTCTCAAATAAATCTGAATGAGGCTGACCAGCAAGTTCCACTCTTGGTGGAAAACAGGACCACTTCCAGAACGAGATCACCCCCATACGCTATATTGGGGACATATTGGCCATGGAAGAATCAGCTAGCTAACATTTAATTCTCATGATCTAATCCAATGAATGTTGCCTGCAGCCCCAAATTTGTTCCCCACCCTTATTGGTTGAGCCCCTCGCTCATTCCTCACGTTAAAATAGTAAGTGAAAAGAATGCAACTCATGTCAGGGAGACAGCTTTGCAATAGGAAGACTGAATAGACTGCATCTATTACACTGTAATGTGAAGAGTTAAGCTAAAGAGAGAAGAGGTTGAAGGGGCGAGGCTTTTTAACTAAGGCTATAACCGGTAAGGCTAGGCATGTGAGGCATACAATCAATCTGAATCTGCGGTCTGAGCAATCGTAGAAAGTGCTGGAGACTCCTGGGCAGCTTTCTTAGTCATTTATAAGACCAAGATCCTGAAGATTTTCAAATCCAAGCAGCTCCCAGTCAATACTGCCGCTGAAGATGCCTCGAAGAACCAGACCTACCTCAAAAGAGACCGACTGCAGTAGACAAGGCTAGCACACGCAGATTCGTGAGAGTTAAGTCCTCGGATATTGGCTGTGAGAAATGGCATTGAAAATGGAACGCAAAGCGAAAATTCCTAGCCTTGAAATATGCAAATAGTAATGAGCACAATACTGGTTCCAAAATTCTATGTACTTATGCAAGTACATAAAAAAATGAGTTTCCAAACGAGAAACACTATTAATTGGCATTATTTACCATTGGAAAGACTCCAAGCTATCTTTATCTCGCTTAGATACAACTGAGCCACTCTCCATCGTTGTTCACGTTTCTTAATAATCCAAACTTCCTAACACGAATTAAGCTCCTCTGTTGTCGTTGTTCACTTTCAAACAACTTCCAAAGAATCCTCACCTCAATTGAGATAATCAAAGCCCTCTCCCTGCCTTGTTATTCACCTTTGTTCATGCTTTACACTTTCTCCACCTCAGCTCCTCGTTTGTCGTTGTTCACTTCACCACAACCTATCTCGTTTATTAGCAGAGCCTCTTACTCCTTGTTCACTTTTACCCCTCTAGACCTTCTTCACCTAGCTTACGAGAATGGAGTCATTTGGCTCACTTACAGCAGTCGTGTTGGAGCTCACAACGCAATCCGGCTTTGAGTTGTGTTCATTTGGCAGCATCGACAATCTGGCTTCTATTAATGACAAGGATAAATGTAGAGTGAGTTGAGATTGAGACTACTCAGAGAAAAACGAGACCACTTTGGAGAAACTGAACCAGCCTTACAGGAACGAGACAACTCTCAGACGGCCCACTCTCACAGCAACGAAACTGCTTCCAAGAAGGTGGGGTAACTTTGATTCAAGACAAAGGACGGCGTCGTCCTGCATATCTAGCCAGCTAATTGCTCTGTAATGTGTAGAAAAAGTCTCACTCTTCCTTGAGTCCTTCAACTCCACAATACTAACAATACCCCTACTTCCAACACCAAGAGCATCAATTGCTCGATTCGTGTCAACGCGCAACACACTGTCGCCCGGCTCCAACGGAACATCTCGCCACCGTTACTTCTTCTGCGGTCCATAAAAGATGCACTGTCTGAAATGGAAATCTCTGCCGACTGAGAGTTCCTCTCCAGGCGCGATTGAAGCTGCATGATATTCTCGCGCAACTCAAGGGCGAGCTGCAATTGACTCTTGGCAGGACTTGAATCTAGATCGACGAACATGCAGCAACAAGCTTCTCGGCCTCCGAATAAAGATTCATCAGAGCAGAGGACCTCTCGAAAGTCTGATATCGCTAGTCATTGACTGAGAGTGAGCGATCCTGCCAGTTAAGCCTTGAGGATATACAAACGCCATGACCCCAATGATGGTTGTGTGCCACTCTGAGAGCGACTGAGCCGTTGTCAATTGAAGAGAGTAGGAATTCAGTCACATATGGTGGGTGCGTGTCAAACCTCCTTTGAATCTGCTTGGTGTCTTGAGAGGTAGAGAGGCACAACTCAAGGACAGTTCAATGGTACCCTTTCGCGAACAGCTCAATGCTAACTATGATCGCCGGCATCTTAGAATAGAGCTGCTTCGAGGAAGAAAACGTATCGATCACAGTGAATCTGCGAAGCAAGAGATTGTCAAAAATTCGGCAGGACATCTGAGGACAAAAAGTCCAAGATCGAAGCTGTCGAGGCCGAAGTCGTGGCGCTGATGCTACCGTCAACCCCCAGAACGACGAAACCGAGTGATCAAAAAGAAACATATCAACCACATATATCTGGACGGATATGGCAGGAGGAGAGAAGAGACATATACAGTATGCTCTCTCACTGATACCTTCCTCGGCTCGCTAGCCCTAGTCAACCGAGCACGGGAGCCTGCTTTGGAGGAGGCAACGGACTTAGCGCCAGATGACTAAGCACATCTGGACGACCGTGGACTCTTCATTGAGGAGGCTTCATTAAAGGTATTCCTCGCATTCCAGGGGTAGAGCCATCTCGGAGCATCCTAGTAGCTCAGGAGACGGAGTCGCTTCTAGACAACCCCTGCGCGAGAACAAAAATCATCAACACCAAGATCGACAGCAAAACAAGAAGTCACTCAACCACACGACAAGCACCGAGGACAGCATACACGCTGCACACCAGGAAGAAGTAACAGCATTACAGTCACAGTCACAAGCATAGGACGGTTTTTCAATATTCAATTCTCTATGTAATCGATCTATGAGACAAGGAAACAAAAAATTGCTTCAGGATAGCGTCGAGTCAGGAAACCAGGCAATGTTCAGTAATGTCCGGAGATGCTGTGCATGCCGAATTCGTGCGCTCGCAGTTTAGAGACCACCAGAGTAGTGGCTCGGATCCACTCAGTGAAGAGCTGATACTGGAGCTTCCGGAATGTTAGGCATGTGGTAGTGTCATCATGACATCTGTATCGGATGTAAAGAGTAGTTTATGCTTTGGTATTCCCGAAGTTGAGCGCATATCAGAGCGTCTGAGCAGCCCAGGAAATGGAATCGCCGAGTTTGATGTGGTACCGCAGGTGAAGGAGTAGTCCGTGCTTGGGCAATCCGGAATTCCAGAGCGTCTCAGCGAATCCGAGTAGCTCAGAAAGTGGATTTGCCGATTGAGATGGGGCGTTGCAGATAATGAGCAGTCCATTCTGAATTTGGGTATCATGTGCAGTGGGAAACAAATCTGGAAAAGGAAACAAAGCAAGTTCTCGTGGCGAAAAAGTTTCATGATCGACCGAGGCACACCTCCACCAAGATCTCTATCGATCAGAACACTCACAAGTCTGAGGGCCAATCGACATGAGTATTCGTCAACCAAGTACCCAGCAACGGAGAGTACCGACGGACAATCAAAGATCGTGATCGATCAACTATCCCCATCAGTCAGAGATAAAGGGAACAGCACCAACACTGTGTAGCAGATGGAATGGAAACAGAGCTTCGAAAGGTTGCCTAGGCAGTGATGAGGCGGCCCGCGTTAGGTTGAGCAGCAGGGCGTTGACCGTCCTGCTCGTCATCGGAAGGGTCCTCGAGGTGGTGATCGATGTTATGGGGGCTCTGGGGCTCATCCTCACTCATCTCCTCCTCCTCCTCGCCCTCCTTCTCGACCTTGGTGACAGTATAATCTTCCTCATCCGAGGACACAAGACCAGCATCGTGGGCGGCGTACTCGTCAGCGATCATTTGCTTGACATCCTCCCACTTCCAAGCCTGGGCCATGATGCTGCTTTGCGAGCGCTCACCGAGGGTGTGGGCCTTTTTCAACGTACCATTCTGGCTCTTGGCATCCTTCGACGGCGTAAGCTCCTCGCCAGCCTGAATCGTCTTACCCTTGAAGTGGGCGTTATGTGTCTTGGTGACGGCTTCCCAATCCTTGGCTCCAAGGCGACCATGCTTATGGATTCGGCGCTTGATCGTCTGCCGCAAGTACTCCTTCTCCGGCTTAGTCCAGTGAGGACGCTGGCCACCTCGCTGACTCGCGGTCAGTCCATCCTTGTCGATGAAGCGGCGAGTGAAGAGCTGCTGTCTCCATCTATCGGCCTTGGCGATAGATTTCTTATTAGACCAATCCACCTTGTACCGGCCCGGATAGACAACCTCGTATTCCCTGCCCTCACAATACACCTTAAATCGCATCATACCCTTATCTGCCTTAGAACGGATACGGTCTCTGGGATTTAGATGCTGATTGTTCTCCCACTTAACCTTAGCATGCTTCGGAAAGATAGGTGTATGACGGGCAGGATCCTACAGCCCATGTTAGCATTGATACGGATGGCAGGAGACTTTCGGCTGAGAAATGGAAGACTTACATCGGCAACTCTACGTGCGTTTCGACTCTGGGGACGAGGTGGTTGAGCTCCCATCGAGTTTCCTGCTGCTACTATGGCCGTAGCAGCGGCAGTCGTGGCCGGGGTGGACTGAATGCGGTCACTTGATCGGATGGGGACGGTCTCCTTCTTCTGCTTCTTAGCAGATCCTGAACCTTCATCTCCCTCGGCGGATCGCTTCTTGTCATTCTTCTCACTCTTCTTATCCTTCTTGCCATCACTAGAAGTCGTATCCGCCGACTGCGAATTATTTGGTGTAGAGGAGCTTTCGTTAGCATCATTGGCAGAAGACGACTGGCCTGCGGGAGCAGATTGATTTCCAGAACCGAAGCTACCACCACCAGAAGATACAGTCGTACCTTGACCCTGTTGGCCGGGGTCGGTGGTGTGGACGAGGTTAGCGATCTTCGGATTTTTGGAAGCAGAGTCGGAGCTCTTCTTCTGTTCGGGCTTGGACAATCCATTCTTCTCATCCTTGTTGCCATCTGACGTGGTATTCGCTGATTGAAGAACATTAGCAGAATGATCTGTGCTGAGGTGTCAAACTTCTTACCAGGCTGCTCGTTCTCATTACCATCGACTTCGTCAGAAGCGCGCTTTAAATCACCATCCTGACTATCACCTGAAGCGGTGCTCGAGGCCGGTCCATTGATGGGGTTCCAAGGCGGTGATCGGCCTCGGGTAATATTGGTTGAGCCAGTGCCACCGTTCGAGGATGTGCCGGCAGTATGCGAGGGCTGAGGACCATTATTAGCATCGGCATTAGGGGTGGAAGCAACATAGGGGTTGCGACCGGCGTCTGAGAGAGGAGGATAAGGGGGACGAGCAGAGTCAGCGTCGCTGCCGGGCCCCTTCTCGTTGTCAGTCATATCTGTGATCCTGGCCAAGTTAGCTTTGCCCCGTCTGCTGCTGGGAAGGGTTGCGATGCCAAGTGGAGTCAATTGATGGTAAAGATAAGTACCGGTCAAGACGACTGCTGGTGAATAGAATTGAGGGTGAAGCCAAGTGATGGAAGAGCAGCGATACAAGATGCTCGATGGAGGAGAGTGAAGGAAGATAGTGTGAGGTGATGTTGTGATAGAGAAGTTGCCGCAGGTGATGTCGGTGAGACAAGCAACTAAACTCCCATCGGAAACTTTTTGGGATGAATGTGGAAAGTTTGGGGTGGAAGAAAGAGAAGATCGTGGAACCTCGAGTATCGAAGACGCGTCGAATATCGAGTGAGAACCCAACGCATCTTCGAGTATGAACTTCAACTCGAGGGAGATGGCAACGACTTCAGAGAAGGATGCTTGAGGGAAGAATGTCAAAGAAAGGCAGCAACTTACCAGCTAAGCAGAGTTTGATGTCTTTGGCGTTACAACTCTTGTTGATGCAGTGCGAAAGGCGAAATGGGTTGTAGGATGAAAGGTGGCTTGCGTTGTCTTGTGGGGTGCGAGTTGCAACTCTTGTTGTTACAATGCGAAGAACAAAATGGGTACTTGGAAGAGAAGTTGCTTGAGTTGTGTTGAGGAGTGCGAGCCTAATCACTGAAGGGATGCGGTCAGTACCTAGGTCCAAGCTAACCCCTGAACGAGTAGATCGAGTGAAAGGTAACGGCGAACGAGGTCCTTCACTTGAAGGAAATTTTCGTTGAGTTTGCTGGTAAGGCGGCACAGTGTCGATTTCGAAACTGACAGCGCTCCTGGGGAGGTGTTCGCTGGGGTCAATAATGAAAGCTGACGACGTCCACAGTCAATGACTCGATGGAGTCAATTTCAGAAGGAGACGGCGCTCGTGTTCCCTGGTCCAGCCGATATGTTTCTCATTCCCTGGGCGGGCTAAGCACAGCCAGGTCTCACCCGAAGAGGACGGAAGATCCTCACTGAGGAAGAGGAGACAGTGCAGGATGCAGGTCAAAGAAGAGGGTCGAGGAAGATGTGCCAGGTGCAAGCATATGTAAGGGAAGACTTACCAAGAGCGAGAAGAGTGCGATGTGAGGATTCCAAAAGGGAACGCGTCGGTGTGGAGAAAGAGGTAGGTAGGTATCTTAAAGTGACGCGCAACAAGCTGAAAGCCAAAACTGCGCGAGAAGTGGTGAGTGTTCCAAAGAGGAGAGCTCCAAAATCTAAGGAAGGAGGGTAGGTGATTGTCGCAAAGTGATGGCGCAACAAGCCAGCAGCTACCAGTGCTGTGACGTCTTGTCACTCCCCAAGAAGATAAGTTGGAAGTACCAACACCTTCAGTGGGAAGCCAAGAGGCTTTGTTACTTGATCGTCTTTGCGGGATGTGAGGTTGTGTGTTGTGTTGAGAGGTGTTGTCTTGGTTGTCAAAGACAAGACGTGGGAGTTGTGAAGAGAGGGCGACAGAGAAGCTAAGAAATTTTACTTATAGGTCCAAGAAATCATGCGATGTTCTTTGCCTATGTTTGGCGGTCGCAGAAGTACTTAGGCATATCGGCAATCTCTCGCATAAGTTAGAGTTTGCATTTATAGCGATAAGAAATTATGCGATGTTCCTCTTGCCTACAGTTGGCGGTCTCAGAAGGAGCTGGCCATAGCGGCTGGCAAGTCATGTCTTTATGCTTATGTTTGTAAGATTAGTTTCAACGTCGCTTTCTAACGACATTGGTGCAGTGTGAGCTGAATTTTTCTTCTCTAGTTTTTACGTTCGAATTTGATGGACTAAGAGCTGTGGTATCGAGGTCTCCTATTGTGTGACAAGTCAATCACTTTTCATGCTTGTAATACCCAGCAAGCGTTGGCAAAATCCTCGATAAATTCAGTTATGGTTATCAAATTCATTCCTCTGCTCCTAAATCTGAGTCTGCAAGCATGAATGGAGTTGCTGAAGAGCCATGTTCTCGAAGGATTGATCTGTTGCCTTTATTCAGTAAGAAAGGCTTTGAATTGGCTCTTGTAAGCAGCAGATCCAGATTGAAGAACGTTTCATTTCGGGATGAGTATTTGGAGATACTGGTTGCATTTCCAGTGGAGACATTAAGCTTGTTGTCTTGAGTCTTTAGCGTGGCTTGAACCCAATTGCCAAGCTGTGACTCCTTGCAGCCAACAAGCTTCAATGGGCTTGTCTCTTGTGGACCAAGTAGCTCTACTTTTTGAGAATGCAGTGGTGAGATGACTTTGAAGACAGATTTTAGATCTCAGAGCTTTATTCCGGTCACGTTTCAGAATATTAATTTACAATTCTTCACTATGTTCTGATGTAAGAGTTAGCGGCTTTCTGACCGAACCCAAGAGTGGCCAATGGTCAAGTCAGGGCTGACCCGTGACGATGGGAACTTGATACGAAAGAACTCTTCAAATTCCGAACTTTGCTTGACTTGATGCTTCTTCTGTCTTCTGATCCACAAATCATTTAGAGTCTCTTGAGATCTAGGAGATAGGCCGGAGAGTATTTCGGCGAGCTTTTATTCTCTCATGTTGAGCTAAAGCAAGACCTCCCTCATTCACAGGCATATATGTCATTGCATTTCCGAGCCAACAGACTCCAACACAGGAAGCTCGGGTATTGTCTTGATACCTCACTCTCCGTCAAGTTCATACAGTGATCTCGAGATACTATGCGCATGTAATTGTGCTTTGTCTGGGAAATCCTTCCCCTGCTCGTCATTTGATGTTGGCCCGGGCTTCTTTCTCCTCCTTTGGATCTGTAACCGCAAATACGCTAATAATTGCAAATTGGGCAATTTGCACGCATGTTGCCCAATTCTCGAATTTGAACCCTAAAACCCATATAATCGCTTATCTTTTTTTTAAAACAAAACTTGCTAACGCTAACGCTAACGCTAACGCTAATCCTAGCCTTGACCCTAAACTAACCCCTAACCGGCCTCCACTTCGCTCCGACTAACGTCTCTGACCTAACCCTAACCTAATTAGGAAATTTAAAGCTAACTTTTAGTAAATTTTTAAAGGAGCTTGTTTAGGGGATTTTAGGGGATTTTTTTTACAAATTGGTCAATATGTATACATATTGGCCAATTGAAAGCGTTACCCAAAAATGCCTGTAAAGTGGCTAATATAACGGATTTGTTGGCCAATTCCGCTGATTGGCGTATTGCGGTTACAGATCAGATAGTACGCTGCTATAGAAACCATGAAGAGAACAAATATCGGTCCCACTACTGCTCGTACAATCCAGTCATGGTTTATCGTACCTGGTTTCAAGGTGGGTGAGCTTGTAGATGCTGGCATCGTTAGCTGAAAGTTCTCTGCTCCATGTATCACGCAACTTACTTGAAGCAGCAAGTCCATTGTTTGACGTAGACACGGAGCTTTGAGCTGGAGTTGCAGTTACCACAAAAGTTGCGGTATATGTTTGAGTTGTTGTATTTGGGATAATAAGACCGAGGCAAATGGCTTCTGCCAGATTCGATTCAATATTTGAAACGAACGAGGCTTGGGATACTTCCGAAGAAAGCAAGGACAGCAAAGATACCTGAGCTCCAGATAGATCCGTACCTGTGGCTATCGCTGCCTGACAGAAACTGAAGAATCACCGCAAGATCTTGGTTGGCGACATTGCTTTGGGAAGTCAAATTCGCCTTGACAGAGTCGCCATTGGCAGCAAGACATTCGTTACAGGCATTGAGATCCAATTCGAAGACCGAGCCGGGAGCACATAACGCAGATAAATTAAAGGCTGATGAATTGAATGCTTGCTGTGAGGCGACAAACACTGTATCTAGAGTAGAAGTGAGCGATACGTTCTCGCTAAAGAAGCTCCAAATACTTACTGCATACTGGATAGCAAGTCGCCGGCTCTGTCGTGGTCGTCTGCCTTGGGAGGACCTAGCGAAATATTCTGTCAAACCACATGGTTCTTGGCATGACTCCACAAAGAGGGAACGCAAAGCTCGCAGAGCAAGCAGGCTGGTGTTCGACCTTAAAACAGCAGCAACTGCGGATCGGCCCCCAAGTTCCAGTTCTTCAGCTTTTGGGGCTCTATGTAATGACAGGCTACTTTCTCCTGAACCAACCAGACTCATCATTCTTGTCCCCAAGAGCGAATGAGAATGGCACATGCTTCGTGAGTTCCTTCCACCGGAGCAAATCTCGTGAGGCTTTCCACACGTCCAATGCGGGATGAACCTCTGGTCGCAGCGTTACATTCGCCATCCCATTCATACTCATGCATTGCGTTGCAGCACTTTGCCACTCGCACATTGCGGGAAACACGGCATTCAATACGGCAGGATCTTCTTCACGGAGTGTGGGCCGGCGGATAGTCAATTGGTTCAGCTAACGACGATTATTGCCCTACCCATCCAGGAATTTTGACGCCCGGGAACTAAGCCACGGAAACATCGTAATGACCTAGATAGTTGCAAGATCTTGATACCCATGTAAGGTAAGAAACGAAGACGGGATAATATGCAATCAGAAGTAAGAGCTCATACAGTAGTTGCACTTCATGTATCGATGGATTGTCCAAAATCTAATGTACATTCTATAGCTCATCTTTCTTCAATGCCGTGCTGGAGGCGGCTTCCTCCTCCAATGTTCTACTCTTCGTATTCTTCTCTCCATTCCCATTTCCGTTCAGACCTTTTCTCCTTCTATCCACGGCCGCAATCTCATCGTCATACACGGTCCACTCCGGCACTTGTCTCCTTGCTCTATCCAACTTGGGTTCTTTCGTCAGAGGATTATTGCACAAGTCGATAGTCTTTGCATCCTTCAATGCTTCGTCACTGCACCAAGTCTCGCACCACAGCCATTCTTGTGGCAAACTGTGGATCGGGAGAATCGATTGCATGTGGTTTGGTAAGTCTTGATCCAAATTGGAAAGACTTCCAGGATCAGCGGACAACTGATGGTATTGCTGTCTCAGCCGATCACCTGCGGCTATTTGACGGAAGCGATGGAGATCCACAACATACAAAGCCGAGATGTGGTATGGTAGTCCTCTCAAGAACTTCTCCCAATAGCCTTGCTTCCAAAATCTGAAACCTTCCATCTCCGTCCTACTGTCACACATGGGAGTAAAGCCGTAGGGGGCGCCCTTGAGGTCGTGATTGACAAGCTCAATCATGTCCGTACGGACGATTTGGTCGGCGTCGACGAAGATGACTTTGTCCAAGGAGAGAGGGAAGAGGACATCGAGGAATAGAATCTTGTAACCCCAGATCTCACGTTGCTTTTCTGTTTGTGATCGAAGCCAATGAGGCCACTTGTAGGTCACCATCTCGTATTTGAATCCATATTCGGCAGCGAGATACGGGATGAAGTCCTTGAAGGATGGCGAAAGGAATTGCTCGATGAACCAGAACTTGACGGTGTGCTTGGTGTGTTTCATGACGCTGACCATCATGATGTTCAACATGCGCTCATAAAGATGGCCAGAGGCGACAGAGAAGATATTGATCTCAGCCTGCTCTTCCTTCTCGACGACGGCTTTGTCTTTCCCTCCTAGAATACCTTGCGCAAACTTCAGTCCTTGTGACACAAAGTCCATCTTGGTGTCGACTTTAGCTTCAAGGACGTCCTCAGTCTCCATCCCGGCTTTGCGTGATATGCGAGGATATAAGGTAGCGCCCTTGAAACTCATCAAGGCGACTTCAGTGGTCTCATCGCCAGGCACAGGACTCCAGCCTTTGGAGCCGACGCTGTCAATATTGAAGATTTCAGAGCTTCTACCTTTTTGTAGATCAATCTTGTAGAAACCAGGGTTTGCTTTGAACTGGAAGTACCCCAGGTTGGCCATGATGATCGTATCTGCAGTATGAGGATCCCGTGCCGTTCCCAAAACAAGTTGTGCCCCACGGGGAGCCTGGCCCCCAGGCTCGCGTGAATGACCTTCGATGAGAATGTGTTCTAGCTCATAGAGAGCATCGACATTTGTCTTCGTAGAGCTGAGCTTAATATTATCCAAATCATGGACGGACACTTTGGGTGCGACAAGCCAAGCGGGGGGAATATCGAGGCCAACTGTCAAGAGAGCTTCCTGCGGAACGCCGCTGAATGAAGCACCGGCTGGCATGACCGCACCAGTTTCGTCGAAAGCTGGCTTGGAGTCCAAGACATATCTGTAGAAGCGCTTCACTGGTAGCTCCTGAAGTCGCTCTTTAGGATTGAGGAAAAGCTTCATGTACACTCCATCAAGCTCTGAGAGAACCTTCAATATTGGTACCCATCTTTGACCTTGCTCGCTTGCAGGATCAACGACTATTGTAAGCTGTATGGTTGCGGTGGACTTGTCACCGATCTCGATGGCTGTGTAGGATGAATTCCAGACATCGAATGCACTCATTCTGAGGGTAGAGGCTTGTTCAAAGATTCCGTCAGGTGTATCCGAGATTGTTGATATTGCCACAATTGAGGAAACTTTCGCAGCTGCCAGTGGATCCGCAATCTTATCAGACATCCCAAGCGATTCCATTGCAACGTAAGCCGGGGAAATACGCTCCTTCCTCTCATAAGACAGGAGTTGATAAAAGTCGTCCAAATCGAGGTCAGTCGCAGCAGGGATTGGTCCAACCAAACGGCCACTGAGTAGAAGTGCGTTCTCTCCAGGTCTCAATGCTAGCGACTTGACAAAAGAATCAGCGGCGTGCCAGTATTCACTTGCGTCTTGCTGACCGATTTCATCACTTGCAGTCTTCTCTCCACTTAGTATAGCAGTAAGATCGTTGATACCCTGGAATGCTTTATTGGAATTAGCTTGCATGTAAGCAAACAAATCCCTGCTTAGGCCAGACTCAATTTTGTCTGTAGCGGGACTGTGCACAATGACGACCTCAATTGACGGATTGACCTCCCGGAACACTGTAGCTGTCGTAAGAAGCTTTGCACCGGCTTCAGACTCCAAGTCCGCAACCAGAATGAGATGAGCCCACTCAGATTTTGCAGAGGGTGCATCAGCTGGAATGCGCGGCATGGTCTCAAGAAGATTTCCACTATCACCAACGAGCTTATTGACATCGAAGATTTTCAGGCTCTTCTCAGCCTCGGGGACAATCAATGCGTTTCTTCTGGTTGCTGCTTGGAATAGGAAATAGGTTGGAAGCCAAGAATCGGCCTCGAAGGCTTCCTTGAATATTGCTTGCTGGATTGCTTGGAGATCCGTGGTAACTCTCGTGCTCATTGACTGGAGCCAGTTTTCATCTCGAGGAACTGCAACGCCATCGACGAACATAGTTGAAGTTTCACTATCGGCAGACAGTCTGCGAACCCATTTCTGGGAAGCCTGAATTCGATCTTGGTAGTCTTCCGTCTGAAGCATCTCATCCATGGGTTTCTCCACCTTCTCTCCACGTGGTTTGCGACCCTTGGTGGCAGTTTCAAAACTCGACTTGCTTGTGGTAGCAAGTTTCTTTGAAGCGAATGAGGTCTCCAAATACACAATAGCGGCTTGCAATCCATAAGTGTCGAGTAGGTAGTAAACAACCCTCGCTTGCTCCAGGGACTGAGGGGTTGTTGTAAGAGGAACAAGTCCAATGCGGAGCGACAGCTTTCGTTTTACAAAACTCAAGAGTGTGTCAGCCACGGCTAGCACGTCTTCAGGGTTCGTAAAGTCGACTGGTAGCACGAGGTTGAAGCAATCCCTTCGAACTTGTGGTAGTTGCCCGGGGTAAGTGCGTTGGAGGAACTGTCCAAAACTTTAGCTACCGGCGATCTTCCTTGATGATTTACTTACAGCTGTGAGAGCAGTGGGCCAATCCGCGTAGCGCTTATCCTTCTCAATGTCATTCATCCAAATAATGACATTTCCTCCCTCGATGTCGTCTCTCCAGTCGAATCTTTGCGGCTCGTTCTCTGCCTTGACTGTTGCCACTTCATTGTGAGCCAATAGCTGAATTGCTTCAGGCCCAGTCAAGCCAAGGTCGCGCACACCATTGATGAGCTTGCGTTCTTTTCGTAATAGGTCAAGTAGGTCTAGAGCTTCGATTTGGCGTTCGATCAACTGAACGCCGTTCATCCACCATACATTATAGCCAGCCGGAACAAGCTGAGCACGATTGTAATCATGCTCGGCGAGAAACTCCTTGGTAGCATTGTTGGAGGCCACAGCACTCGAGTATTTGGGAAAGTCCTGAGTGAGCTTTACAAGAGTATCCAGAGGATCCTCGCTCTGCATGATAAAGCTCGCAGCCTTCAGACCTAGAGAAAAGAGCTCCGAAGTGGATAATGGCTTGAGGTCTGCGAATTCCTCATCCTCGAATTTGACTTCTTTCTCAGGTATGGCACTGGCGGTTTTGCTCTCTTCATCTTCACGATCATCAATCACGATATAGTCGGTTCGCTTGAGAGCAAGCTCCACGCCGTATCCAGGGACAACAAGAGGTTTGGACTTCGCAGAAAGTGGCTTCCTGTGGCGAATTCTATACGAGGTTTCCCCTTCTCGGGCTGCCTTCACCAAAGTCTTATGGAACTTCCCGAAGGACGGAGATGTAATATCAGCATAGAGAATCGAGGCAGGCGAGGAGGGATTCCCCAAAACTCGATCGAACTGCAATTCTTGCAATTGTCTAAGTGGAAGTATTAGCACCTCAAATGTCTTTGGCAGTCAATGTCAAGTTAGAGCTTACGAGTCCTCGCTAACATCTCCATGGGATTGTTCCAAGGTAGGAGAGCAATATTGCTTGCCATTGAACAACACCCAGACAGAACATGAAGTGTGCTGTTCAGCCTTCAAAGACGGCTCGGCAGCCGTATGGTAATATTGATAATGTGCTTCAATTCGAGGAGCCGAGGAGCGTGTAGATAATGCAAATTGGTACGACGATAGTGTTTCCGGGTCTGGCATATGCCCGTCATCTCTGAGCACTTGCAGGAATTGCTCGTAAAGTTCCTTGTCTGTCGAAGCTTCCGAGAAATGCCCATCGGCAATTCGATCAAGCAGGGGAAAGTATGAAGTAGCATTTTCATCTGCTGCAGTTTCTCTAATATAATTTAGTCTGGTTCCGTAGACTCTGTGGCTATGGGGACTCCCTACAAGAGCTCAAGCAGATACGGCGCAGATGAGAAAGAGGCCTTCAAGCCTACGTTTATGGATGGGCTGGCAGACGCGCAAAGAGAATGTAGATATGTAGATGCCAACAGGGCGCCCGTAAGACCCCATGGCCAATTGCAAACTCCCATAGTGGTTGGTGTTGCTGGTGATACTCTAATTCTAGGGCGCTGGCTTCCTTTCAGGGGAAGTCTTTGGGCCTAGGTGAATGCGAACCACTGAATTGTTGCAGCAATAAAGGATGCTGTCCGCCAGCGGAGGGAATTATGGACTTTTAGTCAAGGCGGCGTGAATGCATACATGATAGTCTATTGTACAAGAATCTGTGAAGAAAATCTAGACGAGGCTGAGTGTTTTCTCAACTGATGTTCTTAGGGCCACCTTGTCAATAAGCCAGAGCTTGGAGCTTTTTGGAGCTCGAATGCATGGATGCCTCACCCGCAAGGACAAATCTTAAGGCTGGAGCGAACCGAAGCGCAACGTATCGAGTTCACAAGCACACAAATCCACGGATCTTGCTCGAACTGTCAACATTCCACTTCTTATAACGTCACCACCGAGCTCTGCAATCGTGTCCTGAGCAGATTGCACTTCTGCAGGCTCTCACCTACAAATACTCACCGTCCTTCATGCGCGAGGCATAGACTTGGTCGTTTCTCGCAGCAACGATCAATATGGCGTCCTCCTCCTCCCCCAGTATGCTGACGAAGGTAAATCTTGCTCCGGTCCTTTGAAATCAAATACGCAGACTGGTCTAATACTCTACAGTTCGAGTCCAAGTCTTCGAGGGCAAAGGGAATTGCTTTCCACCCCAAAAGGTCCGCCCCGCAATCACGTCTCTAGCAGCGTCCTAGCTAATAAATTCCCCAGACCATGGATCCTCGTGTCTTTACATTCTTCGACTATTCAGCTCTGGGATTATCGTATGGGCACTTTGATTGACAGATTTGAGGAGCACGATGGGCCCGTTAGAGGAATCGATTTCCACAAGACACAACCCCTCTTCGTCTCGGGCGGAGACGATTACAAGATCAAAGTCTGGTCATATCAGACGCGGAGATGTCTCTTCACTCTGAATGGCCACTTGGATTATGTTCGCACAGTCTTCTTCCACCACGAGCTTCCTTGGATTATTTCGAGTTCAGATGATCAAACCATTAGAATTTGGAACTGGCAGAACAGGTCTTTGAGTAGGTGCCAAGAGCTTGTGCAGGAATCATACAATTGCTAATATACGTTGCAGTCTGTACTATGACAGGTCATAATCATTACACCATGTGCGCCCAATTCCACCCGAAAGACGATTTAGTAGTTTCCGCCTCCTTGGATCAGTCTGTCCGAGTATGGGATATCTCGGGTCTGAGAAAGAAGCATTCCGCACCAACGTCTATGACATTTGAGGATCAGATGTCAAGGGGAAATCAAAACCAGGCTGATATGTTTGGCAACACGGATGCGGTGGTGAAATTCGTCCTGGAAGGACACGATAGAGGCGTGAACTGGGTAGCCTTCCACCCCACCTTACCTCTCATTGTCTCCGCCGGTGATGATCGACTGGTCAAGTTGTGGCGAATGAGCGAAACTAAGGCTTGGGAGGTTGATACTTGCCGTGGCCACTTCCAGAATGCATCCGGATGCTTGTTCCACCCACATCAAGACCTGATATTATCTGTTGGTGAAGACAAGACAATCCGGGTTTGGGATCTGAACAAGAGAACATCGGTTCAATCTTTCAAGAGAGAGAACGATAGATTCTGGGTCATCGCAGCTCATCCCGAGATCAACCTTTTCGCAGCTGGACATGACAACGGTGTGATGGTCTTCAAACTGGAGCGCGAACGGCCAGCATCAGCCTTTTACCAGAACAACCTCTTCTTCATCACCGGTAAGGAGAAGCATGTTCGCTCTTATGACTTCCAGAAGAACATTGAGAGCCCAACTCTGTTGACTCTCAAGAAGCTCGGCAGTCCATGGGTTCCACCTCGGTCCCTGTCTTACAATCCAGCAGAGAGAGCAATTTTGGTGACATCACCAGCGGATGGAGGTTCATACGAGCTCATCAATCTACCTCGAGATGGTTCTGGCTCAATTGATGGTGCAGATACTAAACGCGGACAAGGTAACTCCGCCGTCTTCGTGGCTCGAAACCGATTTGCAGTTTTCAATGCTTCAAGTCAGCAGATTGATATCAAAGATCTCACAAATTCGACAACGAAGACCATCAAGCCACCCAGTGGAACCACTGACATCTACTTTGGCGGAACTGGTAATCTTCTTCTGATCACCCCGACCGCCGTCCATCTCTATGACATCCAGCAAAAGAAGGCCACAGCAGAATTGGCTGTGAGTGGTGTTAAATATGTTGTCTGGTCTAATGACGGATTGTATGCTGCCCTTCTGAGCAAGCACAATGTCACGATTGTCACCAAGACCTTGGAACAGGTCAGCACACTTCACGAGACCATCAGGATCAAGAGTGCGACTTGGGATGATGCCGGCGTTCTTCTCTACTCGA
This sequence comes from Cairneyella variabilis, assembly GCA_001625345.1. NCBI lineage: Eukaryota > Fungi > Ascomycota > Leotiomycetes > Helotiales > Cairneyella > Cairneyella variabilis. Next base: position 21,937 of record AYLM01002255.1, read on the forward strand.
CCCTTAACCACATCAAGTATACTCTCCTGAACGGTGATAACGGAATTGTTCGAACTCTAGACCAAACTGTGTACTTGGTGCGGGTGAAGGCACACAGCGTATATTGCCTTGACCGAAGTGCAAAGCCGAAGGTCTTGAAGATTGACCCAACCGAATATCGCTTCAAGCTTGCTCTTGTAAAGCGCAACTACGAGGAAATGCTCCAAATCATCAAGAATTCCAGTCTTGTTGGTCAGAGCATCATCTCTTACTTGCAGAAGAAAGGATATCCTGAGATCGCCTTACAATTCGTTCAAGACCCACAAACTCGCTTTGAGCTGGCAATTGAGTGTGGAAATCTTGAAGTTGCGGTAGAGATGGCTAAGCAACTGGACAGACCTAAGCTCTGGTCAAGACTGACGACCGAGGCACTTGCTCATGGCAACCACCAGATTGTTGAGATGGCATACCAGAAGTTGAGACAATTTGACAAATTGTCTTTTCTGTACTTGGCCACTGGTGATGAGGCAAAGCTTGCGCGTATGGCAAAGATTGCCGAACACCGTGGCGACTTCACCGCAAGATTCCAGAATGCACTGTACCTTGGAGACGTCAATGACCGGATAGCAATGTTCAAGGAAATTGATCTTTGTAAGTTAACACTGGCTAAATCAATTGGATCGCACAGCTAATCGTCATCAGATCCGTTGGCTTTCATGACTGCAAAATCCCATGGCTTGACAGAAGAGTGCGAATCTATCCTTGAGGCAACAGGTCTTACAGAAGATCAAATTACGCTTCCAGCTATGGGATCCCCTCTTTCTCCCCCAAAGCCCGTCGTGTCAACATTCAAGGCAAATTGGCCAACCAAGACTACGTCTCAATCCTTCTTTGAGAAGGCTCTGCTTGGACAAGTCGAAGGTCTTTCGCTAGAGGATGAACCAGCGGCTACTTCCAATGGCTTTGGGTTCGAGGAAGCTGGTGAAGAGGATGCCGCAAAGCGCAACGGCAACCTCATGGAAGTTGACGAAGACGAGGACGCCGCAGGCTGGGATATGGGCGACGACATCGTGCCAGAAGTTGAGAGTGACTTTGTCAATGTCGACAGTGCCGAGGCAGGCGCTGGCAGCAGCGAAGCAGACCTCTGGGCGCGCAACTCCCCACTCGCTGCAGATCACGTGGCTGGAGGCTCATTCGAGACAGCTATGCAACTTCTTAACCGACAGCTTGGTGCTGTCAATTTCGCGCCACTCAAACCACGATTCCTCGAAATCTACCAATCCACAAAATCCTACCTCCCAGCGTCTTCCGGTCTCCCACCTATCATCAACTACGTCCGCCGAACAGTGGACGAGACCGATCCTCGGAAAGTCCTTCCTATCATTCCTCGGGATATTGAGTCCCTAGCAACCAACGACCTCCAAAAAGGCTACAATGCCATGCGTACAAACAAACTCCAAGATGGTGCAGTGATCTTCCAAAACATTCTACACGCTCTCCTTGTCAACGCTGTTTCGACTGCCGCGGAAGTGGAAGAAGCAAAGAAGCTTATCACATCTGCTTGCGAGTACAGCATCGCAATGGCTATTGAATTATCTCGCCGAAGCCTAGGCACCGATGAGGAAGTCAACAAGTCTCCCGAGAAGCTCAAACGCAGCCTTGAACTCTCTGCGTACTTCACGATCCCTAAGCTCGAAGTTCCTCACAGACAACTCGCTCTAGTGAGTGCAATGAAGTTGGCATACGCCAACAAGAACTACAATTCTGCCTTGAGCTTTGCGAACAGAATGTTGGCGAATGGTGGAGCTGCCAAGATGCTTGACAATGTGAGTGAAGCTGATCATCCAACTAATGGAGAGGGTAACTGACATGAATCACAGGCACGCAAGATCAAGACTCAATGTGAACGAAATCCCAATGATGCTATTGAGATTGAGTTCGACCAGTTTGCCGAATTCGATATCTGCGCAGCATCTCACACTCCCATCTATTCTGGCTCCGCATTTGAAGTGTGTGCCTTTGATGGCAGCAAATATCACACGAAATACAAGGGAACTGTCTGTACGGTCTGCGGCGTCTGCGAGATTGGGAAGAATGGAAGTGGTCTGAAGCTTGTTGCGTGAATAGTGACTTTTGAAGCTGGGAAGCACGAAAATGGAGTTCGGAAAAAGTAGATAGCAGTCATAATACTTGGCCGCTTTACTCTCAGATGCATGTAGGGAGTACTTGTTGAATGAACATCAGTTAGACCAAAAGACGTTGATTCATGTCATGTGCATTGAGTTCTTGAATTTTCCCGATGTACGCCTGAGCGCCGGTCTAGAATACATGCTTGATTGATGCCATCCGGTTCCAAAGATGAGCCATGATTGGCTGTAAATGCACGCTCAAACGATTGTCTCGAGCTCTCTTGCATACCCCAGCGTATTCTCAATCGCCATCTGGCTCAGCTCCTTCTTGTTGCCCTTCTCATCCACAACATTAGCCTTCAACGCTTGCTCAGGGAAGTATATCCGTCCATCCTTGATCAACCAGCCTCTGCTCTGTGCGAACGAAATGACTGCTCCTTCACTATCCAGGAAGAGAAGATTCTTAGTTGAGGAGATTGGGAGGGATGGGTAGGCCTTCTCGCTGCAAAGCGCAATCTCATTGCGGATCTGGGACGTAAGAATCTATTGGTGATTTTGTTAGCTCTGTCGTTTGAAGCAGAAATGGTAGCGCGGACCGAGACACAGAGAGAAAGCAGCATACCTCACTGAACACACCATACTCCTCACTCGGAACCTCCCGGCTCGCCATCGCCTTCCACACCAAATCGTAGCTACCCTCCATCAACCACCGTTCCAGCTTAATCGGGTACCCCAGATAACGATCCGCCTCGACAGGGCCCTCCTTTCCTTGCCTCAGCTCTAAACCCTCTAACTCTGTGTGAAATGAAGCGTAGTTTCCTTGCGTGAGAAGTAGTAACAGGTACAGGCCAGTGATCTTGTTCTTCTCGCTGTGCGAGGCGGACAGCCGCTCGGAGGGAAGCTCGTAGAAGGGTGTAAGTTGGTGGACGTAGCGTGTGAAAGCGGCTGGGTCCTTGGCACGGATGGAGAGGAGTGCGCCTTGCTCGAAGACTTCACGGGCGAGCTGAAGGGTTGAAGATGGCGTGTTGGGTTGGGGTGTGAGGGCCTTCAGCTTGAGGAGGGTCATCTTGGCTTTGGAGAGGAGGGAGGAGCACGAGCTGGCGTCCGGCGCGGACTTGAGTTTACGGAGGATATCTTGGAGGTCGCGTTCAGACATTTTAGAGGTTGTGTGGGTGTTGAGGGCTGAAATGGAAGCGGTTTGGTGGTTTGTAGAGTTGACGGCAAGGTAGCTTTGGGAGACGCGGTTTCGATGGCGCTAAGGTTGCCGTGACACGTGACACGATTGACTACTTCGCGCGATTCCGATCGGTCAACGTAAGACTTACTTCTTCACAGTGCATGTTTTCATTTTCATTTGGAAGCAAAGATCTCTATTAAAGCACTCGAGAGTGAGATCTTCAGGTAAAGAGGCTCGCAGAGGCAGTGGGGGTTTCCCCTTTGCGATATTGGAAGTTGAACCTTATTCTGTAATTATGTATCGCGACTGTCTTTCGCTATTCTTTACATTAGTACATTCAGAGTGGTTTCTTTTGATTGTCTCTCGCACAACTTGAGTGTTTCATGGGTACCATTCTCGGAACCTTTGCGATACTTTCCAAGCGCTTCTACTAAAACTGTAATCCCAGCTCTGCTCACTTCTTTCCCTTAAAGAAGTCACTCAAAGCTACGCTCAACTTGCTGAACTCCTTCTCTCCGGCTCCTTTCACCAGGCTATTCTGAATCCAGACGGGCAACTTTTTCTGATACCGCTCCATGGAGTATCGCTTATCGATCATAATGATCGCAGCATAGTCTTGCCGGTGCCGAATGGCTCGTCCGACGGTCTGATTGACAGCTCTCATGCACGCATTTTCGTAAAATTCCGTGCTCTGATCCTTCGCTTCCTTTCGCCACTTCTCCTGGTCAGCTGGGGATGGAGCGTCTCCTCCGTTCTTTGCGTTTTCGGCCGCGAGGCGGGCCACCGTTGAGCTCTCTACATACTCGCGCTTAGCCTTCCACTCCGCGCTCTCGCTGTTCGGGAACGGCATACCGACAATGATCACACATCTGCCTAGCCTGTCCGAGAAGTTGATGCCCTCGCTCAACTTTCCACCGACAACACTAAATAGGATTGCTCCCTTACCGCCGTTGTCTTCAACCGCCTGGCTGTATTCCTGCAAGAGGGTCTCCGAACTCTCTTTCCGACTCTCAACAAACACCTTCTTCGTAACTTGGAACAAATCTATCGTACTAGGCCCGACATGGCCCTGTGACGGAGGAGGACGAACATTCCAAGTCTCCAGAACCTTGTCGAGGTAGCCGTACGAAGGGAAGAAGACAACGACTCCATCAGGGACGGTAAGACAGATGCTTCTAATTGCGGTGCCAAGTTCGTTGATCATGAGTGGATTGTTGCGCTTTTGGTATGTGAACTCAAAATCTATGTTCCTGAAACTCTTGGAGAGGTTCCATGCCATAATATTGGATTTATCGACGACGTGCCCGCAGGAAAGGGTGGTGATTTTAGAGGGTTCCAGATACGGGAACAGGTGCTTAACATAGTCGCTCATAGGGGACATGGTTCCGCCGGCAAGGATGACAGCACGGGCTTCGGACACGATGTCTCTGAAGTGCTCAGAGGGATTGAGGAGTAAATACTTCAGGATAATGTTAGGCGCGTCCGGGTCTGAAGATGGGGAGTGGGAATAGAAGATGCGGCCTTCATTCGAAAGATTATTCAGGGCGGAGAGGACTGACGCGACGCGGTGAAGTACCGGGGTTACGTTCTCGGACTGCTCAAGCAAGAGGCTGCTAGAAGCCAAGGCAGCGTCTTTGTTGACAGCTGCATATGCCTCCACTTTGCGGGCCAGCTTGCTCTCTTGCAAATAACGAAGGAGCTTGAACAGGTTGATCTGATCAGCTCCTTTGCTGGCTAGGAGAGCCTTTGCAGAGACTATGCCCTCTAGCTCCTGCTCTCGGGTTAGTACTCCATCCATGCATGCCTGGAATTTCTGATCTTACAGGTCTCTTGAATATATCGCCCTGCTTGGCCATAGCGTCCATATCCTCCATGTATGCGAGCATAGAATCAATCACTCTCACCAGTTGAGCAAGGTACTCCCGATTCTTGCCCTTAAGCCGAAGCTTGAATTTCTTGCCGTACGCGAACAGCTGGTTTCGTGCTTCCTTTAGTTGCATACGATCGATTTGGGCGCCATGAATGTTAGAGATGGCATCCATCAGATTGTGAGCCTCATCAACAATGACCACATGGCCTTTCAAGCTGATACCCATAGCCTCTCTCGCGGTCTTCTGCAAAAGCAGGGGATAAGGTAATGTGACAATCTCGGAAGACTTGATAGCAGATCTCGATGCATAGTATGGACAAATTCCCAGCTCCTCGCCTAGTTGGCCCATGTCCTCGATATCGCGGATCTTCGCAAGAGTCTGATCACGGAACTCGATGACGAGACCCTGGTTATCCTTATTAGGCAGGAAGCTGCATCTATGTTCCTTAGCCGTGCCTGGCTTCTGGAGCTCAGAGCAGCGCTCATTGATGGCGGTCAAGGTGCGGAGTTTCTTGATTTTTGGGTTAATGCAGAGGGTCTTCCGCGACCCAAGGGTAACATGTCGGAGCTCTTCTCGCTCGTATGAAGTACTAAGTGGTGACATGAAGCCTCCAACACTGATTTCGCCAACAGCAGGTGGGAATTTTGGTCTCTGGAGTTCGCCAATAAATTGAGTGAGTTGGGAATGGGTCCGAGAGACGAAGAAGATCTTTGATGTGTTAGGCTTATTCAAGAAAGAAATGTACGTCTGCTTACTTTGATCTTCTCATCCACTTCATCGTCAGTGAGTTGCTCAGTTGCTGGCCCCATGTTAAGTTGCTTCAGCAGGTCCAGGGTGGTAGACGAGAAACTAGCAGAGGCGCTTTCTGTCTTTCCGCCGCTCTTCTTCTCTTCATCGCTCTCATAGTCATCCAACAAGAATTGATCCTCATCCTCTGCAGCATTCTGCTGTCTATTGGTCACCTTTCTTCTCTTCCGATCGGGAGCACGCTTCTGCTGATTTTGCTGAGGGGGAATGCCGTTATCTCGTATACTCTTCAGCCTAGCTTCGAGCTTCTCGTGGTTCTCAAGTAGAGCTTGTCGCTGTCTGGCCTTGGCTTGCTCGATAATCCATGGTGGCTCGCTTGCATCTACTACAGAGTCAATCAATGCACCATGTGGCTCCCGGCGTCTCGGCTCACCATGGGCGTCCCAATTAAGACCCTTCTCAAGCTCTTTCTGCTTATGATCACGGAGCCATGTCATAGCAGCACAGATCAAACTCAGCGACTTTCCCTACAGTCATGGAATTAGCCTACACCAAAGCTGAACTCTACTCCCATGGGAGATCAGCGAAACAGGAAGTTTGTCACGTGTGAGAAGGTGAGGTGAGGTACTTACTGTCCCGGTTGGACTCTCCAGGAGAGCAACATTGCCCCGCTCCAACGCCTGATACATCGTCTCCATAAGTTCCTGCTGAATACCATACGGCGTGAACGGGTGGTGAAAGTCGCGTACGACCCTCGCAACCGGATTGGGTTCTGCCATGATTGCAGATCTCCGAAATAGGATGGTGCCTTCCGATCTTAATGTGGTGTCAGATGCATGTAAACAACGAATGAGATTTTGACTGGGTCTGACAAAGTTGAAGTGATGGTGGAAATCGCGTGGTGGCTATGTTGACACACACTTAGCTGTTACGCGAAATAGAGAGCCTCAGCCTCGGCTGGGTCGCCGTTCCTGCCCGAAGGCTTACAGGCTTTGGCGTGAATATCTTGTCACTCTCACGCGGTTCTGAAGTCTGTTGGCACTTTGCGTTTGGCCTGAAAGTCGCGATATAAAGTTTCACACGACAGGATTGCCTAAAATGGAAAAACGTCCTTTTCGAACGACGCGACCTTCCGCCACCGGCCGTGGTGATCAAAGCTTGGCATCAACTAGCCATGCTGCGCCGCCGGGTGTCTCAAATCAAACCTGGGGTTTCATAGCATAGCGACCGAATGGCTCCGCTCTAGCATAACTTCCTTGACTATTCTACTTTTCTCTCCACCTCTATGACATGCCTCCCAACTCTAAAGTCTCTAATCCGAACCATCCGACGAAAGGGGTCTACGTCGTCTCCATCCTCATCTCCGCGCATTTCTCAATCTGGAGTGGACTGGTCCATTCTTATGGAGAATTGATAGATAGATATAACGGCAAATTTCCATCATAGACGCGTACTGAAGATCTTCGATGCATAGATTGTGCCTCCACTGAAATTCAAAGGGCCTCCCAATTTCGGCTTGAAATCCACAAAAGAATCTTGGAAATATCACTTCGACTCAGCCTCGTAGCTCCTCATTAGTACCGATGGAGAATCTCTTTGTTTGGTTGGCCATGTCTTACTCCTTTTGTGGTCCATGAGAGACTTTGGTAGGATTACGCCTTGGCCGCAGTGATTTGCCGTTGCTGGCACCTGGCACCTAAAAGGCAGCGAACATCCCTCTAAGACTAGGGATTTGTTTCTCTCGAAGTTTTGATCTTTCTCTTCTCTCAAATGTATGCCTTCCTAATATCTTGAGTTGTTTTCCTCTCCAAAATACAGTCAACATGCCTCACTATTACCAAGCCAGCTACGATGCAGGCGACGATCAGGACTACTCGCACTCGCATCCGCAGCGTGCATATTCAGGGGCGCGGCAGACCTACCCGCAAGGGCAACCAGCCACACCAGCAGCTCCGTACAGTGGTAAGTTACCTACGTGAATCAACCCTCCCAATTTTAGAACGAATCCTTCTTGCAGTTTCAATCTGAAGAGCAGGTCCTCCCACCAGGAACCATCACGGAATCTTTTTCTTCCATTTCCGAGCGCACCGGATCGCTGCATGTTTTGTTTGCTGCCAAGTGCCTGCATCCTCTTGTTCATGCGATTCAGAATTGAGCGAAGGCCGAGATAAGGAGGGAAGCATCGCCGTGTCACGGCTAATAATATCTGACGCAGATCCTCGTCCATACGATTACGCACAACTACAACCCTCACAGGCCCGACATCCGCAATACAGAATGGGAGATCAGTATCTCCAAAAACCCCAGCTGGGGGCAACGTTCTTCCCCGGAGGTTCGGATGACTTTTATATGCCAGAAGTGGTTTCGCCCACTCCACAGAGGTGCGTTGGAATGTGTTTCTCAGTATTTTTGGCCTCTCGAAATTATTGTTTGAATGGGAGACACCCCAGGAATCTGACAGAGTGGCTTGCTGACTGGCTTTGGGGGACGACAGAATAATGCCCGAGGTGCCATCAAACATGCAAGAGGGGCTTGCGAATCTCGAGCTCGAAGCTCGGAATCCCCACGGCCATCGAGTCAGTTCTTCGTCCACAGTGTCCTCCATGCAGTCACCATATCTCGATCAACGAAATTCTCAGCAATCGAATGGGCCGCGTTTCACAGCGAGCTACGAACACACAAATGCATCGGCGTATCAGAACATAAACAGAGATGGGCCAGGTGCCGTACGGGCGAGTCCAGATTCTCCAAACCTCAGTCCTTTCCCAAAGCTCAGAAATCCAGGACCAAATGTTCCGCTGTCAGATGAAGACAAGGAGGAGGTGCTGGATCGGGCGAGAGCACTGGTATTGAAATCTACGGATCCGGAGATGCAACTGGCTTGGGCACAAGACGCACTTTCGTGGGTTGAGGTGGCCAGCCAGTGTGCGACTCGACACCAAGCAGAAGGGCAGCCTGAGCGTTCTCTTACTCCGAAAGTCGAGCATCAGCTGAGAGAAGATGCGCTCAACATCGTGAAATTCTTGGCAGAACAGCACCACCCAAAGGCGGAATTTATGAAGGGCATGTGGCTCGAGTTTGGAAAATTCGGATACCGAGTTGACAAGAAAGAAGCATTTCTGGCATACAAAAGAGCTGCAGACAAGGGATACGCTCGAGCTGAATACCGGATAGGCATGCAGTATGAGAATTCGAATAACTCGAGAAAGGCGATTGAGCACTACCAAAGGGGCGTGGCAATGGGTGATTCGGCATCGAATTACAGATTGGGCATGATGACTTTGCTTGGTCAACATGACATGCCTCAGAACTATCAACAGGGTGTGGATATGATTCGATTTGCAGCGGACACCGCGGATGAGAACGCGCCTCAAGGAGCATATGTTTATGGCATGCTGATCGCTCGGGAATTGCCAAATATCACTGTCCCGTACGAGATCCTCGCGGAGGATATGAACGATGCGAAGTTGTTCATCGAAAAGGCGGCATATCTGGGATTTGCAAAGGCCCAGTTGAAGATGGGACAAGCATATGAGCTGTGCCAACTGGGCTGCGAGTTTGACCCCGCACTTTCTCTACACTACAACGCTCTTGCTGCTCGACAGGGAGAGGCCGAGGCTGATATGGCCATCAGCAAGTGGTTTTTGTGTGGATATCCTGACGTCTTTGAGAAGAACGAGGAGTTGGCCTTTACTTATGCGTCGCGAGCTGCTCAGACGAGGATGCCCACTGCAGAATTCGCTATGGGCTACTTCTACGAAATTGGCATGTATGTGAAGGTTGATCTGAGGGAGTCCGAGATGTGGTATCAAAAAGCAGCAGATCACGGAAACAAGGATGCTCTTGGACGAATCGACAGCATCAGAAAGAACAATGCTCTGTCAAAGAAGGATCACGAGCAAGTTGCGATCTCTAGGATTAAGTCACAGTATGGTTCCCAGCGTGGAAAGCGACCTGATCGATTCAAGCAAAAGCCTAATCCAATGCCAGCAATGGCGGAGGTGACGGACATGCCAGACCCGAGAGGCTCGTATGGTGGACCTGCTGTGGCCCCGCTACGTCCAAACAAGAACCTACCACCCATTCAAAGACCTGTATCAACCGCGCCATATCCAGAAGATGATATCGTTCCTGGTACCTCCGGTGCACGGCCCGATCCAAGATTGAATCCAAATTCTAGTGGTGGACCACAAGCTGATAGGCCGCTGTCAGCCTTTGGCATTCGTCCCCTGCAACATGCAAATACCGATAATTTTGGTCCAGGATTGGCTCCGAGGCAACCAGATCATATGAGACCTTCGACAAGCATGGGAAATATGGCCGGTCCTCACAATGGTGCACCCGCACCTCGAGTTACCTCTGCAGTGTACCCATCTTCCGGTGGTTGGGAACCACAGGTCCCTGCGAAGTACCAAGCAGGTGGCGGCGCCCCAATACTTCCTCCAGTCGATACTGGCCGTCCTATGAACTTTGAGCAGGCCAGTGGTGGTGGAGGCAGATTACAGAAGCCTCCACCAAACATGAACAAGCCTCAACCTGCACAGCCAATGGGTTACAACGATTCCTACAATCAACCACCTCAAGGATATGCCTCGCCGGTAGAGCGACGACCCATCGACGCAAATCAATTTGTTCGACCAGCTCGCGGAAGCTCAATGACGCCTGTCACGAATCCACCAATGAACCAACAAAATCCAGGCGGCCGCATGACACCCCAGAGTCAAGGTCGTCCTCCGTCTGCCCGACCTCCGCAGCACACAATGTCATCTCAAACAATGTCCTCTCAAACGATGTCCTCTCAAAGCGATTCAAGACCGTCGTCAACAGCTCCATCGACAGCCCCATCGACAGCCTCCTCTGGGCCACCAAGAAAGCAAGGTCCAAGTACGTTTGAGGAAATGGGCATCCCCAACTCCAAGCAGGACAGCGATTGTGTAGGTTTTCAACTCTCCGCCCAGAAATTCGTTACTAACATTATCATAGACTATTATGTGATAATTCGATGGAAAAAATGAGAGGATTGCATGCAGGTAATAGCCGGACTGCACTAGATGCATGCATTGAGCGAGCATTATTGGCGTTTTGACATTAATGAAACTTATGATCAATTATAGACGAAACGCGGTGCGCCAAGCAAGGTGGGAGAAGATAAAATTCACATAGCTGCACTTTCTGAGTAGAAATGATACCTAATTGTGTTACTTTTGTATTTCGTATGCTTCTATGCGAGTTCTGTTTTTGGTAAAAGGAAGATTAAGCGAGGTAGGAACGAGTTTCTGTTTTCGTCGCGATTCGGAGACTGAATATTTTCAACATTGGGTGAGAACTGCGGCTTTTTCTGCAGCGACGATTACGCCTGCTTTCGAGTTGGTAGTATCGCGTGTTATGCTTTCTCTTGTCTTTATGCCTCAACTTTCCTTCGAAAATTAATTGCCACTGACGTACAGCTGTTGTCGCGCTCAGCTTCGCTCAACTCTCCAGCATTCAGTCTTCATCCTACAAACTCCTTCCCACCACAGCATATCCTCGAATCTCCTCGACCATGGTGCCCCGCAAACCCAAGGCCGACGATGACGCCTCCTCGACCGGAACCTCCGAAGTCGCGGCTCTCAAACCTAAGACCGAGAACGCGAAAGTCACGAAGCCAAAGGCTGCGCCGAAGGCCAAGAAAGCCGCAGTTACCGAGGTTGGCGATGTTGTAAACGAATTCGAGGACGATAAGGCTCCCGCCGTCGAGAAGCCGAAGGCGAAGCGCGTTCGGAAGGAGAAGATCGCCGACGCCGCAGAAGTTGGCAGTGACGACGGAGACGAACCAGTCGACAAACCCAAGCCCAAGCGAACAAAGAAAGACAAACCCACCGGTAGCGACGACGAGGATTCAAAGCCCAAAACCAAGAAATTCAAGAGTGTGGCCGACGGCGGAGCAAAAGACAAAAAAGAGAAGCCTGTCACCGGCGACGAAGCATGCGAACTGATGAAGCGGTATCTGAGAGAGCAGAATCGACCGTATAGCGCGACGGACGTGAGCGCGAATCTGCATAATAAGGTTACGAAAACGGTGGCGGATAAGCTGTTGAAGGAGATGGAGCAGAAGGGGGAGGTGACGGGGAAGGCGACGAAGAAGGATGGTGGGGGCCAGTGGGTTTTTTGGGCGCTGCAGGTGAGTTTAGTTCCATATTTTCTATTCGGCTTTAGGCGAAATGGTCATTGATGCGCATAGGATCCTGCGGATGCGGCGACCCCGGAAGAACTCGCGGAGATGGATACTACGATCACGACGCTCCGCGACTCCATCCCAACTCTCAAGTCATCATACAAGCTCATCAGCACCAAACTCACGACCTTACGTGCTGCTCCCACGACTTCCGAGCTCGCGGCTATGGTGGAGAAGCTCAAGCAGGAGAATCAGCTTAAGGGCGAGAAGTTGCAAGCGTTCAAGGATGGCACGGTCGAGATGGTGAGAAAGGAGGAGATGGTGCGAGTGGAGAAGGATTTGAAGTATTGGAGCAAGAAGAGATCTGCGAGGATGGATGCCTTCAAGTCTCTGGTGGATTTGGTTGCTGAGCCATTTGATATGAAGAAGGAAGATATCTTTGAGGAGGCGGGGATTGAGGAGGATACGATGTGATGGAGTGATATGCGTGCCAGGCGAGAGATGGGCTTTTCCTTGAGGTTGCAGACCGGACTGTCTGGTAGTGGCTATAAGTGCTGGCTACATGGGGATAGAGGTCGCTGATTTGCTATCTTGTTATGTGGCTGGAGTTGGGGGAGCTTTTGCGATATACCCACTTTTTCTTGCTAGATCGGCTGCGAGGTTTTACGCCTCGCAAGATGCTTACTTCGTACTATTTCTTTCCAAATTCCAAGCTGTTATTCCATGAGAGTTCCGATATTGCTCTTCAGGCACAAAGGCAGTATTCCGTGAAGATTTTAGACCAGATGATCTATCTTCTTAGTTTTCGCCATATGGCTTTTCAATCCTGCATTTCCAGGAGTTGAGTTCTTTCTGAATCCAGGCATATCTAGGCATGTACGTTAAGTGATGTTTCACTAATTCCGTGGGTAGCTTCCGCGCAGTGGCCTTCGCAGTTCCTTCTCTTCTTGACAGAGAAGGTACCCGTGTTCTATCCCCTACCACTGAAGTGGCCATATCTATTAAAATAAGAGGGGTTTCGCGCAAATTAAGTGGGGCTGGTGTAATGATTGCACCGCTGTCTTGTAAGTCCTGGCGTGTCTGTATCCTAAATGAATCCGTCCAAGTCTGGCTAGCCTGGCTGATGAGTGTGAATGGTACCATTGGGCATGGGATTATTCGTCTAGCCAACAAGTAATAGCAGCAGGTCATGAGTTCAAATCTCATGGCCCAACCCCCTTTTTTGGAACTTCTTTGGTGTACTTGTTTATTTGGACCATCTGGAGTTGTTGAGGAAGGCTTTTTGGAAGGCACAGTCGGAGCGTGACGGATATTGAGGGTGTGCTAGGATCAGCAACGAGGGGCAAGGGATCCATCTTCATCAGGAGACTCACTCACATCTTTTTATGTCAGGCCGTTATTTTTGTTGGTTCCATCCCAGTTCACTGCTGGGAATGTGTGTTGCTTGTTCAGATGAGTATTTTGAAGCTTTCATTTTCGCTTCCTCTTTCCACCTCCCAAACGAGTAGCCACCAGGATCCGCAAAAAGTGTACATGTTTGAATAAGAAGTTTTCCTCCAACAACTAGCTCAGGCATGCCACAATTTAGCATTCTGTTTCCGTGTCATCGGAGTGGCCAGCCAAAACCACGACACCTCGCTGTTAGAGCTCCGCGGGATGGCAACCGGGAGGGCACCTCTGTTTAGAGAGACAGAGCAGGGCCTGTGGACTGCTCGCAGAATTTCGATGCATTCGAACCCCAAGACATGATGTGCACCAATTTTTTTGGTCTCTTTTTGTGCATCTTTTTTGAGATCTGGGAGGGTTCTCATCAAATGCGGATTTGAGACTTGAGGAAGGTGCTGCCTGAAATAGGTCTTGTCGAAAGAGGAGAGAAACACAACAGACGAACAAGAAAAACAATCTTAAACTCTTGGGCCTTAATATGTATCATATCGTCGATGGCAAGAGCTTCATTTTTATATCTTGCTATCTTCAATGGTTCACAATCGAGAAGTGTTGACATACGACCCCGGCTCGCTTCCTTCCCGAAATGGAGAGTACGCATCCGGGCCGTCCAAGGCACTTACATAACTCAGAATAAGAACATTTTTTGTAACATTCAAGGTTGGGTAGTGCAATGGTAGCACCTGTCTTTCTCTCTCTGGGTAATTGTTACATCGAGATGTAACGATTCTGCAATGGTGGACGCGCTGTTGCTTGGGTGAGACAAGGCTCGTGGCCAGAGCAGTTCCCTAATGGAAGTTCTCAATAACAGCAAAGCTCTGGGTGAGCGGTCCTAGAAAGATATTGAGCTGAAAGCTTCAAGAAACGTGAGTGCGGTGGATGCACCCGCTGCTGGAGTGAACGGAGAGAGAGAAGTGTGAGAATGTGAAGATTACGAAAGGGAGCACGAGTGGTTCGAGAGAGAGAAAGACAGGCCTCAATGGGTTCGAATCCCATCCCGACCACTTAATTTTTTTTGGGGCTCTTAGCTCTGCCAATTGAAAGTTCTACATTATGGGGGGAGGGGGTTTGACTCCTGATTCTTCTAGAGTCGGCTCAGTTCGGCTTTACCTTCGTTATTCCCAAGGAGGGAAGACACGCACCCTGCGACGCCAAGCACTCCATATCTTTGAGTAAGGCATTCTTGCTCAAAATTCGAGTTTGGTGGCGCAATGGATTTTGCATTTATCTTTGTAGCATGAGAAATGCTCAAGACTGAATTCTGTGCCCGCAATTTAGTGACCTCTTTCCAGACCAGGTTTGAGGTGGGCTTCTTCCCAGACCAGAGAGGAGGTCTTCCGCTACATCAGGACCTTGATGTAGTGGTTGCCATTCTTGGATGAGATTTGGCAATAGTTTCATTCTGCGGATGCAAATGATACTGGAGGGTTCCGAATGGTCCCGTCCGTGAGTTAGATGGACTTCGATTCTCACACCTGTTTGTTTTTTTAGTCGCTTTTTTACGTGTGTTATTTGAAGAAGGCCAGAGCATGAGGACGAGCATGAGGACCTCATTAGTATTGGCGTATCGAGCACCCTCTTGGCGGGCTCCCACATGATGTGCGATGCTCTCTTTTTTTGTGCAGTTTTGGCTCATTTGGAAGGCTCGCTAATTTTTGGCTTGTTTGCTTTCTGCTGTTTTAGGCAGGTGGGGCTTTTGGAATTGTTCGGGAGGACGAGTATGGTAGAAAGGCCTCGAAAGGATGCACTCTCTGGTAATGTTGAAAGACTCAAGTACCTCGGAATAGTAGTTGTTAATTTTCTATTCTGCATACTCCTCATTCTTTGCACTCATGGCACCTATCATGAAATTGACCTGACAAGTATTGCTTGGAACATCATTGTCGGGAAGGGCTGCAGACAATGGCAAGTCATCTACTTCAAGCCCAGGAACTTATTTCTTCGTAGCAAGTAGAAGTCCCAGGTGCCTGGAGCTCTAGAGCCTCAAACCATGCTGTGCGCATTTTCTCACATATTTGATATGATCACCTTGTGGCTGTACTTGTACCGTAGCCACCGTAGCCACCCGAGATGTGAATTCGTAATGCAGCCCTGGGATTTGAAATACTTGAGTAGTAAAATAAGAGAGTTTTTAATAAAAATGAAGCAAATGACTTGATTGGCCTAGTGGTAAGGGCGTCCCTCTCACACAATTGGAGTATTGGGGCACTGCAGGGTTCTGCTGGTATGGTACCAATGTGAAGGTTGGCGACTGTCGGGAAGATCATCAGTTCGATCCTGATACCGAGTTTTCTTTTCCCTATTTTCTCGTCTAGTGTTCGAAATTGGGGATGTTTTTTTTTTGGGATACACTCCCACGAATATATGTATTGAATCAAGCAGATTTACCTCAAAAAAAGAAAGTCGACTTGGCGTCGTGGTAAACGCGCCTGCCTGTGATGTTCCGGCTCTTAACATCTGTACCCCTTGGACAGAAGGAAGGACGGGTGTTAGGAGGCCTAGACCGACCTTCGCAAGAAGCAGAAGATCATGAGTTCGACCCTCATATTCGACACTTTCATAATTTTTCTTTTGAAGCCCTTTTTTAGCTTATGTTTCCTAGCAGCGTTTGGAAAGGGAAAGGTTCTAGACAATTGATGGTGACTTGTTTGAAAAGAGAGTCACTGCCTAGCGGACACCCGCATAGCCGCTTACAAATACTCTTCTGCACCTTGTGATTTTATACCAACGATGAATGAAGTCATAAGTATGCTGCCTTGAGATCGGAACAGACTTTCAAATAAGGATAAGTGGAAAGGTGGAGAACCTTCGAGAGAATCTTCGTATTCAAGTTATTATGCGAGTTACTCGAACAAACAGACGCCTGCCTTGCCTTCCCATGCCACAATCAACCCTGCCTCTTCCCAAAACCCAATCCTCTGACATTACGATCATACATCATACAAAATCCAGCCCCGGAGGCACTTAAGCATTCGCCTGTACGACTCTAAAGCCACCAGTGACCAACTTTGTGATCTCCTCGTTCTTGTGTTGTAGTAGACTCAAAGCATAAGCAACATCATTCCATTGCCTCTCAGTCTCGCATCTTGCTAGTCTTGCTGCAAGCTTATCGGCAAGTTGCTTGGCGTGTTTGTCCTAGCGCAACGTTAGCATCATCCGTTGAAAGGGGCTTAAGCGAGCAAACATACCTTCTCGATGAAGCCGGCCAAGAACTTGATAATTCTCCTTAGTGCATCCTCTTCCAAGTCCTTCTCCGCACTCAGCAAACTGAACATATCGACAAAGTGATTGTATACCGCGTTATCCTTGGTGCTCAACTCGGTGAAGAACATGCGGCTCAAGTCCGCAATCTTCTTATCCTCGTCCTCGAGACACTTCGCCATCTCTCCTAATTGACCCTTCACCTTCACTTGACCAGCCAGGATAAGGAAAGTGAGAGTCATGAGACATGTTCTCTTCACGCTTGCATCCTTGTCGTTGAGACGACGATACAGGAAGTCGGTATTCTCGTCGATGAGATGGTTGAAGCAGACTGCCATGTCACCAAGCGCAATAACCACATTTGATCGGGTAATGGGATCCTTTGATCGCTCGAGGATGGTGATGAGCAATGGCAGATTTGCCTCGCAGTACTCAGAGCTGACGCACATAAGTTTTGCCAAGCAAAGTGTTGCCGCTGCTTGGAGATTGCGATCCCGATAAGTGGTATTGTTCGAACAAATCTCGGATACAAGGGGTCCAAATTTTGCAAGGAGGGAATTTTCGCCATAGAGAAGTTCTCTCTCACGAATATGGGCCATAGCTTCCGTGAAATCGTCCTCGGTAGTACCACCAATCGCATCGAGATCATCCGCTGCTTCCTTTGCAGCTTTGTCCACAGGTGTATCAGCTGCAGGCTTGTTCTTCTCAGCGTCGGCTTTCCGTCGCTTGAAGTCGAGTTCACAAAGTTCGAGATGAACAATCTGCTTGATTGCCACATGTCCAACGATGAACAAAAGTTGAGAAAGGGCAATAGAACCTTTCACTTTTGCTTCTGGCTCGGCAGGGGTCTCAGGTGCCTCAGGAGGTGGCGAGGCAAGCTGAGAAGGCTCAACTGGTTGTTCCTCGGGCTCTGGTGTCTTCGCAACTCGTTTTAGGAAAACGAATTTGGTTTTTCTCCGGAGAATTTCTGAGCAAAGTGTGTCTGGATGCTTTGCAAGCATATAGATAGCACTGATAGCCTGCTCTGCGACGCCATACCACTCCTTGTTGTCAGATTCAATTTCAATGATTGCAGCAAGCTTGCCAAGTACGGCATGATCATTTGGAAGCTTCGAGGTCTGGACATTGGTCTCCTTTGCTTGTCGTCCAGTGGGATTGATTCGTCGAAGAGCGATGCACGTGTACTTGGCCAACTGAAGATCAGACCGGCCCAGACTCCCCAAGCCTATCCGCAACATGGTCTCAAGCTCTCCCACAACGATTTCGGGTTTGGCCGTGGCCAACATACCAAGAACAATGATTGACCCTCGTCTTTGACTTTTGGAAATCTCTCTCTTCTGGACTCCGTACACTTGCCAAAGCTTGGTAACAACATCCTCGGAGATGTGGTTAGCTTTCATCATGGTGCTCAAAAGTTGCTCAAGAGAAGTCAACTCAGCCGGTGTTGCACCAAAAGTCAAACTGATCATGTTCCGAGCAATGTAATTCGCCGCGTCATTGCTATTGTACGAATCCGGAGCCTCGAAGAACAAACGCTTATAACATTCGATGAGGTGATTTTGAACACCTTTGCCTTCGTCACTGTTTCCTTTAGTCCAGATCAACCTCAACATTCTCCGGATACCAAGCTTGTTTTGCTCAATATTGTAAGCATCGCCAATCTCGAAGTAATCCATGGCTTCAATGACCTCACTCTTGTTCTTTGATCCAAGGAGTTGACAGATGGTGGTAGTAGCTCCGTGCAGGACCTCGATGAATTTGAGAGCTTCAACATAGTATCGTCTTGTCAAAGTCAACTTGTTGATTGCTTCCGAGGTTGCAGCGTCTTCTTGAGCCTTCTTGATCGCAGAAAGCTTCTGCTCATCAGTCATCGGCTTCTCTGGAGATCCTGGCTCAATGACTGTTGCATCGTCCAACAAAGCTGTGTCTACAGCTTCTGTCTTCTCACCAAGTCCTGGAGTTTCAGCTGGAGGCTTAAGAGCGTTCAATTCAGCATCGACAGCATCCATCCGAGCTGTCCAGTCCTTTTGAGATAATTGAGATCCGTGCATGATGCTAAAAGGATGTGACTTGATAAGGGTTCCAAGTAGTTTAATGGCATTTCGGCGGACGTTACTGCTCTTGTCCTCCAAACTTCTGGCAGCCAATTCAGCAGCCTTTTGTCTCCGCTTCGGGAATTTCTGCTCAAGCTCGCAAAGCTTGATGTAGACTTGAATGGTTCGGCATCTGCAGTAGGGATTGATATCCAAGAATCGCTCTTCCAGGACGTCAAAAAATGCATTTAGTTGGGATTTGTGATTCTCTCCCCGCTCTTCTTGCTTGCTCAAATCGGCCACCAAGTTGCCGCAGACCTCAATCAAGGCGCATCTCAAGGCATAGGATTCGGAGTCCAACTGTTTTGCGAGGAGAGTCATCTGCTTGATAACCAATCTGGGAGCAAGTTCCGAAAGTTTGACAATGAATGAAGAGACGGACTTTGGTCCTTTGGTGTCATTGCTGTTGAACTCCTTATTACTGAGTTCTCGCAGAATCTCATCAGCAAGTTGGGGATAGTCGTATTGCTCCGAGAGAATATGCAGAAATTCGGCCATCGGTTCCGCCAAGTGCTCAAAATAAGTTAAATTTTGGACAATAGAAATTTGTGCAGCTAAATTTCACGGTTAGTGAAGTCCTCCTGTCTCAAAAAACCAAACACCTTACCATAGCCGTGACCATGATGCTTTACTGCTATGCACAAGACCTTGAACGCATGCATCCGAATTGCAGTATTTTTGACTCTTTGCTCGCTTTCCAATACCATATACACAGGTCGAGTAAACAGGCCGATGAATGTGTCTCGTTCCGAAGTCGTAAGGAAGATCTTCGAAAGCTTCAATTTCAAGACCTTGCACATCGTATCCAGAGCCGTTTGTAGCTGGGCCGAGGAATCCCAGTTTCCATCTTTGTCCTTCCCAGCCGCCTTCGATTTGGCAACCTTCCCTCTACCCCTCGCAGCTGGCGCCGTAGTCGACTTCTCTGCTGCTTTCGTCTCGACAGCCGCTATAGTCCATTGCAACAGGAAGCCGTAAACTTCCAGCAGCTGTCTGTGATGCGAGATGAGCTCTTGCTCGTCCGATTCGAGGTCGTTGTGAATGATATCAGCTTCTGTCGAAAGCCCGGAGACGACGAGATCAAAAATCTTGCTCAAGGTATGTGTAGGTAGGGCGGAGGAGGATCTAGATAGTTTGAAGAGTTCAGAGTCGGGTTCTGTGGGGTAGGATTGGTTAGATTTAGGAGAGACTGGGGCGCACTTTAGTAGGAATTGCAGAGAGTCAAATGAAACGCTTCTGGTTATGGCGTCAGGGTTCTCTGCTACGGAATCGACTATTGGGTTCAGGACTGTGTTGATGAGGGGGTTTGTGAGGGATTCAGGGTCGTTTTCGCAGTCGACGAGGGCGGAATCGGCTTCTGGAGTTGCGATTGTGGCAGGATCGCTCATGTAATTTTTGAGGGACTCATTGATGTCGAAGTTGATCGTGTCCATGATGGCGACTTTGGCGCAAAATGTTCGCAAGTGCAAGCACCAACAAATTATGCCGTCTTGTAGATTTAATGTTGCCGCAAATCCAGCGTTCACTGTTGACATTCGCCCGGGGAAACCGCGTTGTTTTGTTCGCGTCCCGAAACGGCGTAGCGGTTTCTGCGTGTTGACACCCCGCCGAACTTATTACTTGCAGGCCTGTACCTGAAACTAAACAACCAATTGCACGGCTCTCAGAAGTGTGACTTCTGTGCGTTGAAGGTTTATTATTCCTTGCCTGTTCTTGAAGCTTCGGTGCTGCAAGATGGCGACAATTCGTCCTCGAAACGCGAAATCGTCGTTCGAGATTCACCACGACGAGTTGGACGAGTCTCTGGATGGCGAAGACCAAGCGATGGACGAATCAACAGACGAGGCTGAACAAGAGGATGACCAGCAAGAGGACGACTATTCAGATGCGTCGGACGAAAGCGAGCGACCCGTGGATGCTTCGGTGCTTCATGATATGGAGAAGTTTCAAGAGACCTTTACGGGCATAAAAGACCGCTTTCGACTAATCAACCGCATCGGCGAAGGTTGGTCATTCTTCACCTGATAATTTGCTATATTTAACGCGTTATAGGTACATTTTCAACCGTGTATAAGGCGGAGGATCTTTTATATGAGCACTACGAGAACGATTGGGACATTGAAGAGAAGGAAAACAAGTGGGCATCACCACCCTTGAAGAAGCGCCGGACAAACTCTATGGATGAGTACGCGCAGCAAAGACGACGGCCGAAGTACGTTGCGATCAAGAAGATTTATGTTACCAGCAGCCCTTCCCGAATTCTCAACGAGCTGGACCTTCTGAATGACCTCCGGGGTTTCGATTCTGTATGTCCGCTCATCACAGCATTCAGACATACAGATCAAGTAGTTGCCGTCCTGCCATACTTCCGGCACACGGATTTCAGAGAATACTTCAGGAAGATGACTGTTTCAGACATCCAAGTCTACTTCCGGTCACTGTTCTCTGCTCTCGCAGCCGTACATAAGCAAGGCATCATCCACCGAGACATCAAACCCACGAACTTCCTGTACGAACCGGACAAGAAGCGCGGGGTCCTGGTCGACTTTGGATTAGCTGAGCGAGAGGGAACAGAGAGCAAGCCATGTCTATGTCAAGATGCTCCACAAGATCGCCGTCGTCGCATCCAAGGCAGCGTGACAGCTTCTATGGGCCCATCAAACGGTTATCCTAAAAACGATTCTCGGCCGTCTCGACGCGCGAATCGTGCTGGAACTCGTGGGTTCCGCGCACCAGAAGTGCTGTTCAAATGTACCGAGCAAAGTACAAAGATCGATATATGGTCAGCTGGTGTCATCCTCCTGACCATTCTGTCGAAGCGATTCCCATTTTTCAACTCAGCGGATGATATCGAGGCTATGATTGAGATTGCCACAATTTTCGGAACCAGGAGGATGAAGCATTGTGCCTATCTTCACGGTGCTGTGTTCGAGACCAACATTCCTACTATTGGCAACGCGGGCTTCACGCTCGAGAAGATCATCCTGTGGTCCACGTGCCGAAACGCTGGTGGAGAGGGAGGTTCCGAGAGACCATTGGACGAAGAGGAAAAGCTGGCTGTGAAGTTCCTAGAACGCTGTTTCGAGCTCGATCCAACGAAGCGTATAAGTGCAGAGGAGGCGCTTCGACATGATTTCTTAAGGGAGGAGCAGACCTATTGCGAGGATGACGAGATGCATCTTGTGCAGTAGTGGACTATTCTATTCTTTGGCAGGCGAGGCGTTGCTATCATCATGCGGTTGGCTTTGCATAGGGTGGCAGAAGCATTGGCAGGCAGCATTAGTGGCGTCCTTGTAAATACTACCTATTCATATCATATGTTGGAGTTGCTGTAGAATAGCTGGTGGCGTCTGTTGGCTCAAGATTCCACCTGTAGCAGACAAAATAACGAAATCATTAATCAGTCACATCATCTCCTTCCCCTGAGCATGAAGTGGCCAGTGTTTTGGATTGTGCTTTTCATTTCATATGAACTCCGTTGCCATAACAGAAGCCACTAATGCAATCATCGAAGCCAGATCGAGCCCAACCTTCTCGATGCGCTCAAGCCCATGCATTGCACAAATCCCAGTCTCCCAAGTCGAAGCAAAGAAACCCATGACCCGTTCTGTGATCTATGCAACCAACTCGACGACGCCGCCAGCCTCGGTGATCTTCCGCTCCGCCTCCTTGCTGAACCATCTTGCGCGCACGACCATGGGAACTTCAGGGATGCGGCCCTTACCGAGAACTTTGCTGTAGCCTAGAGGGAGGAGATCGAGGACAGGGACGGTGTCGGTCTTCTTGCCGGAGAGATACTCGTCGCGCTTCTCGGTGGGGATGAGGGACCAGAGCTGCAGAGAAGTGTTTGTAAGCGTAGGTTCCCTCAAAAGTAACTATCGAAATAATATAGAAAGCATGTGCCAATCTCAATTCGTCGGAGTCTCTCGGTGCTCTGCTGCCCATCTCCCTGTGATTCTTTGAACTCCATCTCTCCACCTCTCTGTCTTACCCCAATACCTTTCAACACCCAACACAATCCAATCCATCTTCTCTGCCCGATCTGTCTCCCTCCACAACCCAATCTCTCCACTTCCAAGCCTGGAAGCCCCAAACGTGAAGAAATCAATCATAACATACCTTATCCAAGTTTATAACCGGCTTCCAGAAGTGGTTGCCCTGTCTGTGGAAGTACCGCATACCGACCTTTCCGAAGTAACCCGGATGGTATTTGTCCATGTTGGTTCTGTGGTGATGTTGTCCACCAGCAAGACCTCGTCCACCGGGATGCTTGCGGTGCTTGCCTACTCGTCCATGGCCGGCCGAGACGTGTCCGCGACTGTTGAACAAGTTGTTAGCCCTCTGCTCCGTTCTCAATCTCTCTTCAAGCTAGATAAACCCGCCAGTTCAAGCTGCTGCACTCCTATTCCCCAATCTCTCAGCCCTTGCTTGTCGTATCGAAGCAGAAATTCATCGTCGTGGGATCAAATCGAAATGTTGAAGTTGAGGTGCAGCTCCCTCCCTCTCCCCATCCACTCTTCCCTCACCACACCAATCTCACAATTAAAGAAGGAGAGAATACATACTGCTTGCGGGTCTTGCTCAAATGGGTAGGCATCTTGGCGTTATGTTCGTCGCTGAGATACCGTTGTTGTCGTGAAGTCTGCGCTCTTTCGCACAAATCCTCAATTCTCTCGAATTTTCGCCCTAAGGGATTTTTGGCGAGCGCACGAGCCACGCGGTGAGGGTCGAGCCCTAATCGGGGGCAGAACACCAGTTTGGGTGGCAGGAACAAGGGAGGGATTTGGGGATGCGGTGAGATGGGTATGCGGAGATGAGGAAGGAAGTCCTATTACTTGAGAGCAAGAGGGATGGTAGAGTCTGCTCACTCGATGAATTTTTGAGAATGTTCAATATCGTGGCGGTTGTGGTGGCTGCGTTGGCTGCCTCAGGCGCCAATTCATCACATGATATCGGACTTAGTGGACTTCGCCGAAACTCTCTGCCCAACCGAGAATGACCTCGAGATCCTTTGCAAGTCACGGTATAGTCCTACTGGAGGCAGAATTCGTAAAGACTCATTTCTTCCTTGCTCGCTATCATCCCGTCTATCTATTTCCTGCATCACCCTTCCTTCCTACCCGCAATGCTCCCCCTCCTTTCTCTGCAAGAAAATGATTTTGACGCCAGATATCCCCCCAAGCACCGAATCCAATCCATTTCGTCCAATCCATATGCAGGGAAAATGCCAAATTACCTTTCCTGGTGAATGTTTTTCGTCTATGGTACAGAGTGCACGAACTTTGTAGGTGAGAAAATGCATGATGTGTATCGAAAGCAAGCAAAATGAGGCGCTGGAAACTCCAATCATGTGGCGCTGCGCCGATGTTCGAATATGCTTGTGACGAGGAGAGTTTTTCCAGATGTTCGTTTTATGGTAAGATGTGTTGGTGAAGTCAGATTTTTGAGTCGAATGAGTTTATCGTCCTCCAAACATCCCACCAACACCATTGCCATTTGAAGTAGTCGTGCCAACACCGTTTCGGCCACTTCCACCGATAGCACCCAGATGCGGGCTTCGAGTGCCACCGGCATAGGTCCAGCCACCACTGTTTCTCTTCTCTCGCTTATCATCATCATCCTCCATGCTGAACATGACATCGGCCTGTTCCTCATCGATTGGTGTAGTATAGCGGCCACTACCACCATTACCAATACTGCTTGAGCTTATCTGGCGCTCAACAGCTACACGTCCTACTCCAGAACCAATAGGGTTACTCGCAGCACGGGCTGGGTGAAGGCCTGATTCGCTACCACTTGACTCGGCTCGAGAGAGGCGAGTTCGTTGCAACTGTTGAGAAATAATGGACATAGAGCTTTGGCGAGGAGGAGAAGCGAGGTATGGTGAAGAGTCACCTGAGTGGCTGGCTCGGGCAATAGGTCTTGACTTTGGGCTTGCACCGGGATGAAGGGATGAATTGCGAAGTGGAGAGCCTACATGGCCGAAAGCTGAAGCTCGCGATGCTGCAGCACGCTCCTCCTCCGCCTTTTGCTCTTGGTGGCGTTGGAATAAAGGTCCCCATCTCGAAGGACTAGCATTGGACGGAGAGCCGAATTTACTCGGGGTTTCGTTGATTGGAGTGCCTGTTCCGCTGTGGATGGGTCGTCCCTCTTCATCGGCATTACGAGAACCTCTTCGGGCCTTCTCTTGTGGGGTCATAAGATCTTTCAAAGTCTCAGGCAAATAATCTTCCTCAAATGTGAAAGCTGCCTCCCAATCCTGGTCAACAGCCTTAGGCAAGCTGGCTGACATAACCTTCGACTTGACGAATCGTTGGGAGTGCATGACTCTCTTGCCAAAATATTCTTCCGCCGGTTGTGCGGGAGGGGATGCTGCAATACCGTTGAATCGATCTCTAGTATCATCTCCAAACGCCGAGCTATGTAAACTCTTCAAGGCTTCAGATGTTCTTCCATCCTTCGCTGCTCCCAGGGATCCAGGAGGAGAATCAAGACCAAACTTTGCAGGGACTGACGAGGCAATGGGGCCGTTCCGTGCAATCCATGAAACACCGTTGCTATCAAATGAGGCTGGCAGTGGCGCATCCAAGACACTCAAGCCCTTTGCGGCTGGAGACAGGCCGAGGCTGAAGCGGTTCAGGTCTTCATCTCTCGGGGAGCCATAAGTGGAGCCTGGATGAGAGGTATAGCTAGTATCAATTGTCGGGACAGTAATATCAATACTCTGTTGCCGGCTAGCCAAAGGAGGGAAGCCCTCCTCTTGAGTGGAGAAAGGCGAGTATTGCTGAGTATATGGGGAGGCTGGAATTGCATTTCGCATGAATCCATTTGTCAAAGCCGAACCAGAGTTTTGTGGGTGATAGAGATCGGTATTCAATCGTCCACCAATGTTTAGATGCCCAGGACCCATCCCGCCTTGCTTGTAGTTTACCCGACGTCCATCTGGTAGGACATGGACGTTTGCGCACTTGGGACCGAATTTGCAGTTACCCTTTGACAATTAGCTGATGATAAAAAGAGATGATATGGAAAGCTCACCTTGGCAAAGTATTTGCAGATATTATCATTTGTGTTTGCTAAATCATGACTAAAAGGGCAAGCCGTTCCAGCCTGGCATGCGCCTTGCCGGAAGAACTTACATGGAACATGCGAAGTGTCTACCACTCGTCAGCACTGAGATTATTCCCATCCGAAAAGTTTCACGAGCTCACTTTGTCGTCCCGGCGGACTTCGAGGACCTTCAAATCTTCCCATACCTCCGACGGTTGGTGCTGGTGCACCGCCACCGATGAGTGCACTAGGCGGAGGAATATTCAAAGAGCCAGTGCTTCCATGCCTGTATTCTGTAGGCATTCTCGGAGCTCCTTGACTCAGCATTGTAGTAGCAGTCGAAGAGTTCGAGAAAGTGAGGTTAAATCGGTATCAGAG
Organism: Cairneyella variabilis; assembly: GCA_001625345.1. NCBI lineage: Eukaryota > Fungi > Ascomycota > Leotiomycetes > Helotiales > Cairneyella > Cairneyella variabilis. The sequence goes on from AYLM01002255.1 coordinate 48,159, forward strand.
TCAAGGCTGAGTGGTATCGCAACCCCGCCTCGGTGGGGGATTGATGTCGCGTGGGTATCGTGGATTGACAAAGAAGTTTTCCCGAGTCGAAGTTGAAGATGGGTCTTCTATGCAGATTGAGAACGAGTTCCAAGGATGGCTGACCGCCTCGTCGTCAAAACGATCCGTATCGGAGTGGTGGTCAAGGTTCGAGGTTCGAGAAGTTGAAGAAAGATCGCAGGGAGAGCTTTCGACGCTTGGACCGAGTCTTGCAATTCACCGCCGAGTCCCAGCCCTCAAGCGGAAACTAGTGACGACTTTGCCCCGTCAAAATAATGGCCGATAGATGAAAGGGCCAAAGTCTAAATCCTCAGGTTCCCGCGTGTATCCTTCCCTTCGATCCTTCGCGTCTGCACGTCTTTGCAGCTCTCAAGTGGGCGCGAGTCGAGTTGTTTTGTTTGCTTTGGGGTTGAGAGCTGTGCGAGTGCAAGCAGACGATTTTTCTCACGACGAATTATCCTGGCCCAATGAAAAGGGCAGCACAGGACAGTAGGGGTCCTAGAGGGAGCGGCTTCTCATCCTATCTCTGAGGAAAGATTTGCGCTTCCGGCGTGTAACATCAAATTGCTCTCAACAGCCACGCTCTGATAGGTCAAATTCGAAGACGCTGAAGAACAGGCAGTCTCGCAGTCGCAGAGAAAAAGCAAAGGGCTCGGTCAAGGTACGAACACACCCGCTAGAGATACGGAGGTACATAGAGAACGTCTGGTGATGGAGTTTCGAATCATGGGTATTTCTTAGACCACGACACTTCTATCTGCATCCCGTTTTCCAGCGCACTCTTCTTATCATCTCTGCCTCCTCGCAGTCTCGGCGCAAGACGGTAGTCAGCATGACATCCGCAGTGATCATGCAACAGCTCCGAATCTCCCACTCATCCCGATCGGGGAACGCCGCCAGATTTTGTTTCATATCCAGCTCGATAGCGAAGACACCGCCCGCCGCCCAGTACAAAATCAATCACCCTTAACACCGCGCAAGGTTCACTTCACGATCCCATCCTTGGTAGTCGCACAGATGCTGCACGATGAAAGTCTTCGAGGATCTTGTCGCACTTCGCGAGAGGGGTGGTGGTGGTCGAGCAATATCGATACCTGATTTCCACCAAGTCTCAAGTATCTGTGCCCGTGCCCTTGATTTCTCATCCTCACCACCCAAAAACGGTCAGTCAGCCTCGAAGATGTCTTGGGTAGCAGACAAAATCAGGAATCAATGAGGTCAACTCATGAATCAGATGACGAATCATACCGCTCACTATTCGCACCTGCATGTGAAGATCCCCGAAATGCACACAACCTCTTCTTCTAGTCTGACTCGCCTGGGGCAAGCCGCAAATCTACCCCACGCTGCACCACGTTTTGGGAGCATATCAGCACTATAGTCCAGCCACCGCCACACCCTCACACCTTTTTCATGCACACCTCTCTCATCATCAATAATAGCGATACTTGCAAAGAATTCGATGTTAGTATTTTCGAAGAGCGCCACTGTTCAGCTCTCACTCGTCCCGAGACCCAGCCAGAACCTGATCGTCACACCAGGTTGAGACACTCCGTCAGGTTGGATACCGACTGGCTCCTGACGACCTGCTCCGCACTTCGATATGTGGCTCCCATATCAGAGAAAATAAGAGGAAGGCATCACATGCATCAGCCTCCTCGTAACGACCGCCTAGCGACGTAAGGCTGTCTCACCTTGGGTGGTACGAGTGCTCCACGCGCACCCTGTGATACTAGGTTATCGAGCCGTTCCTTGAAGCTTGGGCATCGGTAGGCTGGTCGCTAGGAGATATTTGAACGTGGAAAGGGTGGTAAACAGCGGAGTTCAGGCTGTTCGGAACGCCATGGGTGGTAATGTGATGGTGGGAGGTGTGGCAGAGGTATCTATACTTAGGCACCTTGAGTGAGATGGGATACGAATCAGCTGACAAGAGAAGTTTCTCTGTACGCAGGTACCTATTTAGGTACCTGCCGGGTCCAGATCTTGCTTTGATCTGTAGAAGTCACCTACCAAAGTCCGGCATGGAATGCTGCAGTTGATAAACCTTGCTCTTCTAGTCCTCGTACACCAAGTGGATATGATCGACCTGGAACAGACTCACGGAGGGATCTCCGGCCGTAGTCATCTCCTGATCTCGAGAGTTTTCCTGAATTGACTTCTTCGTGAGGCATAATTCCTTGGACTGGGATGGATCTCGAGGTGGATAGAATCTTTCGCCCACCACCAGCCAACAATTTGACTTGCACCGTAGTCAGGTGCTCCCTCAAGTATTTGTTGAGTCTTGTTTCAAGCTCTTAATTCGTTCCCATATCAACCCTGAAAATTAGAATACAAGCGAATGAAAGATGGCTCACTGAGGTGGTCGATACCCTCCATCTAGCTCACTTACATATCCCACCGGACCATGCTGTACAGGGCCCTGCATCACAGGCTGTTGTAGCCAAGGTTCCTGACATCCAGTCTGCTGTACCACTGGACTCACAGGACTCTGTAACTCGTGCACCGGTACCAACTTCCCTCCACCCAGAAGCTCGGACATCCTTTTCGAATCTTCCCACACCTGTGCAGCAGCATTCGCCGCCTGCTGCTGCTGTATCCTTTCCACTCCCTCACTCTCCTTCAATCTATCTTGTTTCCTCTTCCGCAATATGAACCATATCCCAAACGCCACTAGCAGAATAAGTGCTATTCCACCCACCACTCCGCCTACGATTGCGCCCATCGGCGTACTCGAGGTTTTAGAGAAAGATGTGGAGCCGCCGTTTGAGGTATTTCCTATCGCTGAGCCACTGCCACTGCCTCCAGACGACGAACCCGACGTCCTAGTACTCGATCCGGCACCCGTCGTCACGCTCACAAACCCCGATTGCGCGGTACTCCCCGCGCTCGCCGCCGTGGCCGTGAGCCCGAACCCGAAAGAATAACTCGTAAAATCCGTCGCAGCAGTAGCCAGCACACTCGCCTCAATAGCCGCTTCCCGGGACGCTACGGAAGAAAGGAAGGACTGCGCGCGAGACGGTAATTGAGCGATGAGACTGGAAATTGAGGCTGAGGCCGCCGAGCCGGTGGGTAGGGGAGCTGTGATCAGGCTCTCGAAGACACCATAGTATGCAGTATTAGTGCCTGTGAAGAGGTCGCCGACTACGGAGGCATAGTCATCTCCTTCGTCGAGGGCGATAAGGTATTGTTCTTCGGCTTCGAGAACGGCGATGCTCTGGAGTAATGTCAGTGGTGCTTGAAATGGGATCCTGGGTGGTGGGTAGGGAAGACGAACCTGTGCGGGTAATAGGGTTGTGACTATAGCGTTGACTGTGGCTATTGAAGCCGCAAGGCAGAGGATGGCGAGGGGATGCTCTCTATACATTTCGAATGAAGATCAATCTGAATCTTATAACATCTCTAGAAATTACTCCCGAGAAACTCAAAAATGCAGTCTCTCAGTAGAGCTGCAAGCAACAAAAGGTCGAAGATCTCCAAGATGAGAGCGCAGGATCGTCCATATCTTAAACGTTAATCAGGGTCTAACCCGCGCGCTATTGCTTCGGCAGCATTTCTAGAGTATGAACTTAGCTCCACTACCACCAAACTTCCCTTTTCCGTATATATGGGTTTGAGCGCTCGCTTGCATTTCTGTGTGGTTGAGGCGGCCTATGGCGCGTTCAGCTGAAGCCGGGGTCATCTCGCTTTGGGAGTGGTGATACGGTGGCAGACGCCACAGTGTTAAAGGTCGCAAAGTCAATTGGCTGTTTTGACGTGCTGTATGGACTTTGAAGGTATCTCGGTATATTTTAGGCATAGATCCGGATTTTGTGACCTATGATGTGATAAGAGGGGGAGGCTGAGCTTTGGAGGGGTTCAAACTTCAAACTTCAAACTTCAAACTTCAAACAAAACGACGGGAAACGGGCTTCCGCTGTCACAGCTTTGACATGACGTACGGAAGACTGATGGCAGCCAGAGATATTAGAAGACGAGACGAGAATTATGAATTGCATAAATTTTGAGGAAGATCTCGGACTTCGATGTACGTCAATTCTGCTGCAGGCTCAACGCTTTACTTTGGAGTTATGTTGTGCCTCATACGGTTGAAGAAGGAGAGAGGATGAATAAAGACGTGATTGAATTTGAGAGTGGACCCGACGAAAGCTTGTCATGACAAGCTTTGATGTCCACAAACCCAATTATTTTAGTTCAATCGACTTCTCGGGTTCCTGCATGGATGCTCAAATGATCGACACATCGTGCTCGACGTGCTCTCTCAAGCCGGATTTCCTGACCTTCAACAACAAATGCAAAGCTTACAAGTGAAACTGCGGCACAGTCCTTGTGTCATTAATGCGAACTTTACTTGATCTGCATTTGGATTCTTTAGGGCAAGAGATGCGTATGCATCAACGTCAGATTGAGACTGCATGTATTGGTGGCAGTGCTCCATTACTCCCATGCCGAAGCTGTCAAGTTGATTGACTCGTCTGAGCTTCATCGCGGACAAGATTCTCCAAAACAAGATGATCCCCAGATTTCAGGAGACATCCTCGGCCGCTGATCCAACCCAAAGCTGCGGGTTTAGTCAAAGATGGTTATGGGGAGTTGTTCTTTTGATGCTTAAAGGTGTTGAGTTGAGCTTCTGTTTGACTGCTGATTACGGTCAATGCTCAACCCGTGATGCAAGCGCACCCTGAACTCAGAGTCAGTCCATGCGGTGGGGAAACATAAATATCTAGAGATGACTGCTTCGCATTCAAGTACGGTATCCTCGTATTCGTTCTTGAGGATTACCTTTCCTTGCCCTCTGCACTCCAGACTCAGCTTGGTTGTTTCATCTGTCCTATCTGCCTCTTATCATTCGTTACGCTTGCACTCAGTCCAAAGTGTATATCAAATCTTTCCTCACAGCAGTCATCTGCCTCATAGCCACAGTCGCAGCTCAAAGCATTACAGTCACCAGTCTCACACCCGCCCAGGTTCGTCCATCTTCAAAACCAATCCCGTCTCAAACCTGACCATGACGTCGTTCCCTAGAGCGTAGCAATCGACAAGGCCGAACTCAACTACCTCTTCTACGTCGTCGCACAACCCGACGTTACCAGCCTTCTCGCCCAACTTCCCACCCTATTCCAATCATCAATGGAAGCTCTCCTCGAAGGTGCTTTACCCACCGGCACTGCTGGTGTCGTGGAAGCCAGCGCCATCCTCGCTGCATTGCCTTTGAAGGCGTGATGCTGGTTACGAGTGTTGAGGGACAGCTTGAGATTATTGTGAGCAGTGTGTTGGCTGAGCCTGTTACGGAGAGTGTGGCGACGACTACTAGCACTGGGACTGCGAAGGAAACTGGGAGTGGAAGTGGAAGTGCGGCGGCTGCTACGGGGTCGTCGACGAGTTCGAGTAAGGCTGCGGGGCCGACGGTGGGTGTTAGAGGGGCGGTTAGTGGGGTGTTGGCTGTGGAGGCTGTTGTTGGAATGGCTTTGCTGTGAGAAACAGTGTAAATGATGGTTGGGAACTTGCTAGGAGTGATGTACTGGAGAGGCGATATTTTGTGATACCTGACACCAGTGGATCTTGAAAGTGTCGTTTAGGGAGATTTTTCTAAATACATAGTAATATTCTAAATAACTTGCGCATGTTCTCGGACCAGTTACTTTTGTATTACTTCAGAATTTCATTATAGTGGGAAATACGGAGGACTTGACATCGTTCGAGCTCTGATTTCGAGATCGAAGCCGGCAGGATGCTCGCTTAAATCACACCAGTACTCTCCTTTCCACTCAAATCGTGGTAAGATTAGCTAAGCGAGTCAAGCGATAAAAATAGACTGCACGAGTGGCAGAGATAACGTGGTGAGCAGGATTGATTAGACTTTTGCCAATGGCAGAAAGGAGATCACGAGTGGCGGGTTGAAGTTGGTGAGTAGCCCCTGGAGCTGAATCATGTGGCAGATTCTAGCTGCACGATTGGCAAAGTGAATATGGTAGGAAAATACTTAGCTCCGATTCAAGTGGCACAATGTAGTTGCACGACTGACAAGTTAAATATGGTGAGTATAACCAAAATCGGATAAGATAGTAGAACCTAAAGCACGATTGGCGAACTGAATGTGGTGAGCAAAGCTGTAATTACTAAACAGCAGAATTTAACTGCACGAATGACAAAGCGAAGGTAGCGCAAGGGCAACTCAGCAGAAACCAGACTTCCAGTTCCTCTTGCAAAGCAATTTAATACCTCAAAGAAAATGAAATGGTCTAGTTCTTGCAGTCTCATGTCTCACTGTTCAAATCCTCTCTCCTCTCCATACTCCCTTGGATTTTCTCTTGCATAATAATTGTAAAGCAACCATGCACGATACCGCAGCGTATATTTCAAGCAGCTCTTTGCCATTACGGATCTGTAAGAATTCGCTTTGCAAACCAAACGAAGCAAAGGCAGCCCACAACAGACAAGAAGGCATTGGATTTTCTGAGGTACGTCTCAAAGGCCTAAGCATCCTGGATGCGATTGGCCCAATCATGTGCTTCAATATTATCTCTTTAACTTCCTCTTTCCTCTCATCGAGTCATCGATAGTCTACCTTTTGACCACAGTTGCCTTTGACGGCAGTCTGCCTTGTGATCGCCGTCTGCCTTTTAACTGACGTTCTTGCCGTGATAATCGTTCAACTTTGCACGATTTTGGTAAAAAAGGCCACAAGATCTCACTACTCATGCCGTAAATATCTGCACATCGGTCCCAAATTCTATGGGTCGAGCAAGTAGGCTTGTTCCGATGCGGGTGGCTTGGTAAACACAACCATTGCTCGATAGGTAAAAGAAAGCGGGCAAGTTGATGTAAGATTACCAATAAGCGAGAATTAGCCTAGATAAGGGGGGGGGGGAAGTCCACTAAAGGATAAAGAGGACTAGAATATCAGAGTTCCGCGTCGAAATGGGACAACTCAAAGAGATCCATAGCGAGAAAATTTCTTTCAACAGCCTCCAGTGTGCTCTTGATATATGACTTGACAACGCTACTCGAAATCCCATTAATAATTCTTCTGCATCTCCTTCTTCACCTCCGGAAAATCAGGAACAATCGCACTCTGATCCCCAGCCACCGGCGGCGCAACATACTCCTTCCTCCCAGCCTTATGAACTCTACCATTAATCACAATAACATTCAACTTATCATGATCTTGCAGCACCGTAATATCATCCAATGGATTTCCATCAACGAGAATACAATCTGCGTAGAAACCTTCCTGGATCTTTCCCAATTCGTGTTCTCGCATGAAGAGCTTGGCAACTCCGGCAGTAGCAGCAATAATAGACTCCATAGGTGTGAAGCCGAGTAGCTTGACAAAGTGGTCGAGATCGCGAGCATAGGTGCCGTGCGGTGTCCATGCGAAGCCGTAGTCGCCGCCTGGGAGGACGACGATCCCTCTTCGATGCATTTCTCGCAAGCCACGGATGGCGGTTTCGAGTTCTTTCTTATAGCCGACTTGTTCTGCTTTCTCTTTGGGATAACCAAATACTTCAGCTTCGTTGACTGCACCGAGATATATTAGCAAGCAGAAATGAAGTCTCGGTGGAGAATGGAGACCTACGAGTCGCTATGAGCCAATTGATGCCGGGTGCAACAACGTGCTCGTCTTTCTTGGCTTCAAGCATGTCCATTCCTTCCTCGTCGATATAACTAGCGTGGTAAATCACATCCACGCCATGTCTCACGCACATCTTGACCGAGTCACGGGCTCGGGCATGAGCGCAGAGGCGCTTCCCATGGCTGTGGGCTTCGTCAACACAAGCAGCAGTTTCTTCATCCGTGAAATAACAGTCTTGTGCTGATCGGGTCTCTGTGATTTCCTCACCGCTCATACTGAGCTTGATCTGATCAACGCCAAGACCAACGTGATGCCGAATGACTTCGCGCATCTCATCGGGGCCGTCGGCGTATGCTGTGATGCCCGCAACCAGATCACCATCTCGTCTAGCCATCTCTTTGCCGTTGGCGAGATATCGAGGGCCGGGAATGTCTCCTGCATTGATAGCGTTGCGGATGACAACATCGAGTCTGTCTTTAGCGGAAGCTGCGCCAAAGCACCTGTGATGTCTCAGTAATCCTGCATCAGAAAGGTAGGGAGACCATCTACATTGTGTATCCAGAGTCAATGTAACACTGAGCACTCCTTGCCGTTAGAAGCACATGCTCTTCCACATCCAGCTCACCCAGACGATTCAAGTCACCGCCATTCCAAGTGAAATGAGTATGTGCGTCGCCAAGACCACTCATTAGCGTTCTTCCTCTGCCATGAAACACTCTGACTTTAGGATCCTTCTTCAATTCCTCAACATCTGGTACGACTCCAACTTTCGTGATTCTCTCGCCTTCAATGAGTAAATCTCCATGATATGGCTCTCGACCTGTCGAGTCCAAAATATTGACGTCTGTGAAGAGGATCCGGGAATCGGGATGTGTCCCAAGAAGCTTGTATTCTTTTGGCTGCAGTGACTTATCGAAGATGATTGCATCAATTCCCGCAACGTTGCGTGGAGGGCCTTGATAGACCTCATCGCTCGAGTCCCAGTTGAAGGCCACTCCCTCGTCGATTCTTGAAGGCGCCATTTTGAAGTATATAAAAGAGTGGACAATTGAGACGTGGAAAACGGTTAGTTGATGGACTCACGATTACTATCAGGAAGGTGTTGAAAGGCGGGTAACGCGAAATCTTATACATGGTAAGCAGAACGTAGGACTCTCGTGAACGTGACACTAAGACACCAACGAGTCGCTCCTTCCAATATGAACGGAGGTTGCACTTCCACCTTAACTAGGTTGCGTGCAGTTTGTACAACAGTTTGTACGACCCTTGCCACGCCTCGCCACAACCCCAGATGCAGTCGTTCGCATATTGCAACGCATTAAACCCCGCGTTGAGTATTTCACGGGGAAACGGCGTTGGCGGATTGGCGGATCATCAAATGCGGAGGGGCATGATGCCCCTAAAGCCGTAGCGTGGCTAGCGAAGATCTTGCTCGTAAGCCATCTCCGCCATCTCCGCCATCTCCGCCACTACACCTCTCTCAGGATGATTCTGGCTCGTGAGCTCGTGATTCGGAGACTTCCAATTATGCAACGATCTTACTTCGTGACCGTGCTTGGGGATACAGAATGGCAAGAAACTGCATTGGCTGGAGCTTGGGTAATGAACCATCGACCCAGCCGCCCAATTCCAGGGACCGGCGATGCGGAGAATATGGAAATGGCTTTTCTCCCCCTTTTGTCGAACAACATTTTGGCTCGTCATTGACCAATGAATGATTGGCTTCCCTTTCCTCTCTTGTTCTACAAGACTGATATTGTACCTTTCACATTTGGCCTTTTCCTCTACACACATTCTGACTTCACTCACTCAAACTCACATCTGTCATTTATTATCCCAATATTACGAGCATGTCTCCTTCAGACTCCACTGTCTATGACCATGCCGACAAGCTGGAGTCAAATGGTGCCAATGCGGTCCAGCTCCCTTGGGATTACTTTCATTTGCAACTGGTATTTTCCTGATCTCCATGTACGGAGTAAACGCTCGCTGCATCGCCGCGCCTAATGTCTTGATCGGGGTTATCATTTTCTTCGGCAGGGTATGCCAATTCCTCTGGAATCATGGAATTCATAAGCGGTAATACAGTGAGTTCATTCACAGATATCCCCAAAATTGTGCTGACAACATTCTAAGTTCGGCACAACTGTCTTCCCATCCTATGGAGTGTTCAACCTTGCATATGCGATGATTTATCTTCCAGGTTCTGGCATCTTTGATGCATACACGGACAAAACAACCGGCATGCTCAATGACCAATTCTCGAATGCACTTGGAATCTGATCTGGGCCTGGTTCATCTTGACCGCCATCTTTACCATCGCGGCAATGCATTCGTCCTGGGTTCTGTTCCTGGATCTTTCTTGGATATCGACTTGATGCTGCTGGCGTGTGGATATATGTTGAATATGCCGAGTTTCCTGAAGGCTGGGAACGGGTTTGGTTTTGTGGTCGCTATTTTGAGCTCTAAGTCGAACTCTTTTGGGTAATTCCAGAGGGAGTGTGTTGACCGACTTTGAAAAGATTGGGCAGGAACTGCTGGTCTCTTTGCTAATGGAATTACCCCGACCAATATACCTATCTTCCCTATGTATACTGAATCGAAGTAACGGACGGAAAGCGGTAGTCCAGCACACACCTGGAAGCGAGTGTGCAGAGCTCAATGGAGATGCGCGTAGTGGATTCAAGAGTTGCAAATATGTGTAGATGGTGGTTCCTAACTGACTTTGTCTTCATTCAGAAGAATATGTATCGTATAGATTCCAGAAGCAAAAGACATCTAGAACTCTCGCCCGTGTTAACTTTCAAAATACATAAGATGATCTTGTCTATGCTGAAAACAGCAGATAGTAATGTACAAGAGAATCCCGCTCATGCTGAAAAAAGAAGCAAATAATAATGCGCAGGAGAACCTCACTCATAACTTGAACCGAACCAAGGCCCTCTTTCAAGTATCCGATGAATTCTCAACAAAATATTCCACACATTAGTTCCAATCATCGTCTCCCAATCTTCTCAGTCCGACATATCTAGGAGGCTCTTGAAACTTGTTTTGCAGACCTTTCGTCCGTCCTACTCTCAGCGGTTGTCCAAATTCGTCCATTTCCGCTTGCCCATGAAACCGCCAGAACTGCCAACTGCATTCTGCGCCGGCAAAAGACTCTATAATCTGCTTGCCGCCAGGGTGCTCATTTATGAAGTCTGTACAGTCATACACTATCTCGTCGATAGCAATGACTTGCGTTGTCAGCGTGGACCATTACAGAGGAAAGGATCATGGGCTTACAGAGACCTCCAGTCTCGGGAGACTTCCTTTCTGCTACTTCATGAGCAGGTATGAAAGGGAGCTCGTGGTTCTGGGCTGGAAGAGGGGCTCGACGATATCGTTCTGGGGTATTGTGCACTGTCTCGATGTGTCGAACAGTGGATTTGATATCTTCTTCGAAGCTCTTGGTTGCGGTTGCAGACTTCGCCCCGAGTTTCAGCCATCCCATGTTTACGAGATGTCGCCAGTCGTGTGGAAGGATATGAAAGAATTTCAAGAATTACACAGCTGTGCAACGAGCTCAAAGGCCGAGGATTGCGAGGTCCCGTCGTGGGTTCGATGGTTCACGTAATCATGTAATATTGTTCTGAAAGGCTCGTTTTAGGCTCAACTGACAGATCCTTACTTTGATCCACCTGCAAGTCCGTATCGGTGTTCTGCTCCTCGAGTCTCCTGAACAGCGTACGGGTCCGCTGCAGGGCGGAGATGACGGCGTTGAGATTCAGACTGGTCGAGATGGGTTAACCGGCAGAATCTCGGAAGCGAGGAAAAAGGGGGCAAAGACGGAGAACGCGGAGACGGCGGGGATGCTCGCAGATCGTCGATGCACCCGACCGAGATGACGGACTCGTGCCATGGTTCTGCTCGTCTTCAATGGAGACAAGACAGCTGCAACTGTGTTATTTGTTTGCAATTGGGCCTATAACCCGGGAGAATTGGAGACTGTGACTGCGGGGCAATGACAGCTATAGTGGGGTAAGACGTCCAGCTTCCGATTTTACCTTCTGTCGAGTTTCAATCTTTTTCATCGCCAATCTTCTTTATTCAGTCACATTTTTCTCTATTGTTCACTTCACTTCACCATCCCAACCTCAGAAACCTTCCAAAATGGCACCAAATGGACATGCAAACAGCGTCGAAGGCGGCTACACAAACTATGTCGCCTATCGTGACCCAAAAGCTCTTGGGCAGGAGCGAATTGGGCACTTGGACCTCGAGAAGTCTCTAATTCAACCTTTGAGCTTCGCATCTGGCACTCCAATTACCAACCTCTACCAGGTCATCGAACTCGGAGACTCCCAATCTACCATCAAGCCTTCTGGCGAGACAATCAGGCTCGCCTCTGTAGAGCTGCTAGCTCCTATCAATGGGAGAGATGTCTTAGCCGTTGGCAAAAACTACTCCGAGCATGCCAAAGAGTTCAATTCTTCTGGATTTGATTCCAGTGACAAGGTTGACCAGCCTACGCATCCTGTGATTTTCACGAAGCGTTCGACAAGCATTATTGCTAGCGGCGAGCCAATTTTTGCTCATCCTGGCTTTACCGAGAGTTTAGACTACGAGGGTGAGATTGGTGTGATTATTGGGAAGTCTGGATTTCGAATCCAAGAAGCAGACGCCATGGATCATGTATGGGGATACACCATCATAAATGATATGACTGCACGAGAGCGGCAACGAGATCACAAGCAGTTCTACATCGGAAAGTCAGCTGATACTTTCTGTCCCATGGTATGTTTGGTCCTGCAAATAGCTGATTGAGTCGAATTTGACATACAAAATAGGGCCCGATTGCAGTTCCCGCAGTCAAGCTCCCAAAATCTCTTCGAGTGCAAACCCGAGTCAACGGAGAAGAACGCCAAAGCGCCCCAATCGAAGATCTCATTTTCTCGATCCCATTCCTTATCAAGACCCTTTCAGAAGGACAAACACTCATGGCCGGAGATGTTCTCGCAACAGGAACACCAGCGGGTGTGGGGATCGGAAAGAAGCCTCCAGTGTTTTTGAAGCCAGGAGATGTGATTGAGATCTCTGTCACCGGGCTTGGGACCTTAAAGAACACCATATCAAGTCCAGGAGCCACAAATCAAACGGTCGAGCGTGTGGCAAAGGCAACTCACATTCCAGTTTCGAATCTAAATAAGACACTTGGTGGAATTGGGTTGACATCAATCAATTCCAAGCCTCTGTACTACCGCCGCACTGGTCTTGAGACTGGGCCACCTCTGCTGTTCGTTCATGGCCTTGGCGGGTCATCAGAATACTACACGCCGTTGATCAGCAAACTTGGCCTGGAGAAATCACATTCAATTCATCTTCTGGATCTTGAAGGTCATGGACTATCTCCTACATCTGCCAACTCCGTGGTATCAATTTCGAGCTATGTGTCTGACTTCGTGGCTTTAGCCCAACTAGCAAAGTTTCAGGGTGCAATAATAATTGCACACAGCATGGGATGTTTTGTAGCACTCACCCTAGCTCTGAAGCACCCAAACCTTGTGTCAAAATTGATTTTGATTGGCCCTCCACCCAATCCACTACCGGAAGCTGGCCAGAACGGGTCAATTGCTCGAGCCGCGACTGTACGAGAATCTGGCATGGCCGCAGTTGTGGACGCGGTGATCACGGCAGGGACTTCAGCAAAGTCAAAGGTGGATAATCCTGTTGCTATTGCTGCGACTCGGCTTTCTCTTCTTGGACAGGATCCGGAGGGATACGCGAAGGGATGTACGGCATTGGCTGGTGTTTCGTCTGCTCTTCCTGTGCATGATGTGAAAGCTAAGGCTCTCATCATCACGGGTGATGAGGACAAGGTCTCTCCGCCGCAGGTGTGCGAGAAGTATGCTGCAGAAATCAAGGGAGCAAAGGTTTACCTGCTGCCTCAGGTTGGTCATTGGCATAACTTCGAGGATATTGAAGGGGTTGCGAAGGCTGTTGGGCCATTTATAGCATGAGGAGGACACTAAATATATCTAGAATAGCGTATATAGACATTTCAATCTTTCAGATGATTATTTGGTTTGACAAGGTTGATCTGGCTAAATATACAATTTGAAATCTTGTGTCAGAAGTGGATATGCGAGCCGCCCACCTAAAAGCACCTCCAAGTCCAGCATGTTTCCCACAAAGTGAGGGGGTAAGACCAAGTTGATACAGTAACAAATTAGCTATCTGTTTCACCCTGTTCTGCGCTCCACTGGGAATTATTCCTATTCAATTGTCTCCCACGTGACATATTTCTCAACACTTAGGCACTGTACCCCGCTCGATCTCTTTCCTCACCCAAGCACAACTTCGAGCATTCGCGACAATCAGTTGCAGCGTTACAATGAGTACCAAAAGATTGAATCAGCACACTCCTAGTGTACGACAGCCTGTCAGCTGTGAGCCCTGTCGTCGTCGTAAGATCAGATGCTCGCGAACCAAGCCTCCATGCGATACTTGCCGACGCCGAGGGTGCTCTGAAAGCTGTGCCTACAAAGGTGCACGCGATGAACCACCGGTAGCAAATGTTGCGAACGAGGAATTACTTAAAAGGATATCTAATCTGGAGAGTCTCTTACGGCAGCATACTGGGGCTCATATACCAAGCTCCTTGGATGAGAATCGGATGCTGTCACCTCCTATCGAGCAACTCCGACGTCAGCAAATCCCGTCACCAGAAAATGGATCTCTTATTTCGGAGAGTCCTTCACAGAACTCGTCTTCAAGTGCACCTGTGTCAACACACAGTGTGGGAGTGTTGACGACCTCGCCGAGTGCCAATGTCAGGTACGAGGCACGTTCAACTCAATGGACGTCAGTACTTGCGAACACCAGCCTGTCGTTTTCGACGCCTCCCTTAGATACTGAAGAAGATGACTCGAATGTCTCCAGTTTTCCGTTCTCATCGTCGAAGAAAGCTTCTTTTGATGAGCTTTTGGCACTGCTTCCTCCAATGCAGCAATGTGACTATCTCAAAGACACTTACTTTGCCGTATTCTCACCTGTATGTCCTCTTATCTTGAGTTAATGGTCATGTTTTGACAGCATACTAGCTATTTCACATACTTCATGATCCGACGTTTCAAGATCAGTATAACGCGTTCGTTGAGGACCCATCATCTGTGTCAACATCCTGGCTGGCAATCCTATTCATTCTCCTCTCGCTGGCTGTGACGGCCTTGGAAGAGACAGATCCAATTCTCCGTGACATAGCACGAGGTCCAGATGCATGTAGCAATATACGACTGCTCAGCAAACGCTACCGGGATGCTGCGATGCAATGCCTTGCCAAGCAAGGTGTGATGTGGGGACATCACAATATTCAGTCTTTGCAAGCACTGGTCTTATTGCTGTATGCAATGGGTCACAATCAAGACAATACATGGGTCCTGCTTGGTGAGTTACCTTAGACCTGTTATTTATTTGTTACTTGTCTGCTCCAAACTGGGGTTTGCTACATTCATCTCCTCGCGACTTACTAACATTTTCTTTCTTACAGGCATGACATACAATGTAGCTGTAGCTTTGGCATGCCATATCGATCCCGAGAGCTTCAATCTGAATCCAATTCAGTGCGAGGAACGACGGCGTTGCTGGGCAGGGCTGATGATGCAGTACACCATCCAAAACACCTTTCTGGGGAATCTGGACCCATCATGGCAAGTGAGCCACGAAGTCAAACTTCCCGCCGATGTCAATGATATGGATATCACAGTCTCTGGTATACAAGAGAACTATATGGGACCAACACAAATGTCCTATCTGCTATTCAAGTTCCGTCTCTATGACTTGAGCTCGAAAATATGTCGCGAGGCCTTCCGCTCTGAATCCTGCCAGTCAAAAACCCAGGAATTGGATCGTAATATCTGCGTTGCGCAGGAGGGTTGGGAAGCCCGCTATCTCGCTGATACTACTTTTGATGCCCTACCTACTCATCACGCGGTCCATCTACACATCCTCTACGCCTACTCCCACCAACTGTTCCTGCTACTCCATAGACCGCTCTTCGCAAAGTCAGTACTCGGCCTCGACGTCCCAAATGAGTCCCAAATCCGCTGCATAGCATCCGCCGAAGCATTACTCGACATACATCGCACTTTGTCCGAGACAGATTCTTTCCGGCCATACATGTGGTACACGAATGGCCTCGGTAGCTTTCATGCTTTCCATGCTGCTGCTGTGCTGGCCGTGACGCTACTTATGCCAATCTACAAGCCGCAATATCACAAGTTCAGAAGAATTCTAGACCAAACTTTGGCGAGGTTTGAGGCAGCCGCACGAAGGAGCAAGATGTGTGAGAAATGTGCAAAGATCTTGAGATTTTTATTGTGAGTCAAATGCCACCCTCCGGAGGCAGTACTGATAGATGGCAGGGCCGCACCATCGCCGAATCAGAGCCCAAGTATCACGAATGGTCCTGCAGATGCCAGCTTTTCAGACGATAGTTGGCTTGGTGGAGATGAGATGAAACTGCTTACAACTAGACTTGAACCTCAACAGTGGCTTGGACCGGCCAGCATGGCTTGGGTAAGTTTATACTTTGTTTTCGTCTTAAAATATTAATGCTAACCCTTTGGCCGGACTGAATGGGATGACCTTATGGCTCGTACGAACGAGGAGGTATTATGATGGTGGGATTGCAGTTAGCGACTTTTTGATATTCACGCCATGCGGCTACCTGCAGGAGAATCCTACAGAAACGCCGGCAGCACCAAAATAAATTGGCAAAAAAGAGAATAAGTTATCAGGTATGAGAATTGAACTCATGACTTCTGCTTTCTTATATAGGTGGCGCGGAATGGACGTCTCCTGCCTCTCAAGCACCCGGAACACGCAGCTGCGTTTATACGCTAGTCTGGGAACCGGTTCCATAATGCAAATGTTTAACCACTAGACTTACCCGCCATTATTATTGCATTGAAGAACTTTGCATTCTTCTGGTACATGTACTTGGAGAGATTGCCGCAGCAGTGCTTTGCTTGTTTGAGTGTTAGGAATCAAGTGTTCTCCAGGTACCTCACCGTCCCGCATTCCATCGTCAGGAACTTTGCAGCGAAAGGCTTCTCAGTGAATGGAAGCTAGAAAGTGAAGCTAAAAAAGGTTGCACAAAAAGAATATCGGGTATGAGAATCGAACTCATGATTTCTGCGTTCTTACGAATTGGGACCATAGGGCTACCCCCCAGAACCCACACCACCCCTTACCAGCCAATATCTTATGACAGAAGAAGAAGTAGAAAAGTGCCGCCTTACGCTCCACAATTCCTTACAGGCAGATGCTTCGGCTTGGGACTGGTTTTAACATAAGATAGACGTCTTACCACTAGACCAACCGACTTGAACTTGATTTATTGCCGGAATGCGGCTTACTTCGGCAGATATCTTTCAATAAAGAAGGGAAGTGAGAACTCGAGCCCGGTAAGAGCCCTTCTACTTCACCTTCGATTCCACGGTGGATTATTTGAAAGTTCCCAGACAGCCTCGTATGGGTCCAACAAAGCAGATATGAGCTGCCACAGACGAATGGCAAAAGACAGTTGCAAAAAAAGAGAAGTGCCAGGTATAGGGATCGAACTCATATTTCTGCCATCTCACAAATTGGCCCGGCTACGGCCTATAACCCTCGCTATCTTGCAATAGCGTTGGGATTGACGCCTCATGCAGTGACGGCTAATAAGGCGCCAGTTCTAACCGTAAGACAGACGTCATATCACTAGACTAACCCGACTTGTGCCAATTGTTGGTAAAATTTGGCTTATTTTAACATGTATCTTTGTGGACTTGGTGCTAAGTAAAAGGGCCACCTGCACAAATCCGTAAAGGCGCTCTTTTCAAATTCAGCACTTCTTACTTCCTACCTGTTGCTCAGGGCCAGTGATTGTTTCATTGAGCAAGAGTTAAGCAGAAAGAAGTGCAAAAATGGTGCAAAAAAGAGAATGCCAGGTATGAGAATCGAGCTCATGATCTTCTGCATTCTTGCGAAGAATGGGTCCACAATGTGGTCCTTCCCACCATATCCCCCAACCTCTAGTCAACTATATCTTGCGATTATAGAAACGTCGAGCCTGATGCTAGCTGTGACACTTCAGTCTACTCTATGATACAGATGCCGTACCACTAGACCAACCCGACCATGACAATGTTGGCAAGATTTGGCTTATTCTGATATATATGCTTCTGCGGCGAAAGTTTCGATTCAGGGGCTCGCTCGCTTAATCCACGCCGCCCTTCCAACTATCTCGTGCTGCCGTCCCTCTTTATCCGATCTGAAATAAACTTAGTTCTAGGTCCCGGCGCTAAGGTGCGGTCGCATAGGAATATTGACGCTAGTACTGCGCTAGTATAAATTGACACCTCCAATAACCCAATAATCTTGGTTAACTTCATAACCAACATACTCCTCAAAGTATAGAGCATATCCTCAGTATAGGGCAGTCTTAAGATACACAATCCAGCTTTCAGATTCTTTCTACGTGAAAGCTGATTTTTTCTTAGCGCCTCGCTAGTATTTGTTTAGCGTCCTATACGACGTGCAACAGAAGATTTAAGGTTGGGCGGCGGTGATGTAATAAAGGGGTTATGCGGGTTGGCGGGAGGTGAGGTTCTCCCTTGCGAGTTGCAGTGGGAAAGGGAGGCCAGCTCTTGTGTTGGCAGAAAAGCGTGGTCTGGGTATGATTGATTCGAGAGCCTACATACGCCACGCCATGCCACGCCAAAGTGGCTTGCTTCATGGGTATCTGTCTATGTTGCGCTGTCCATACCCTCTGCTCCAGTTCCGTCATATCCAAACACCTAAAATGCTGCCGCCCATATACTCCTTTCCCATCATTGCGCGCCACGTTCACAGATACTCTTCTTCCTCGTAGATCTTCACTTTATCTGCATACTCTCTGATATTGCTCACCACATTTTCGCCAATGTCATCACCCTTACCGGCCGCTACTCTCAAGATCAAGTCATTAAGGTTCTGTCTCCCAAGAATGTCGACATGGTCTCCTGTATTTGGTCCACCACGGGGACTGAATCTGTCAGGCTCGTGAGGCATCTCGTAGACCTTGACTTTGGCTCCCGCTGGATTATAGCGATGCATGTTCCAACCTTTATTGCACATGTATGCCACGGAAAGTAAATTGACAGTCCCATCACCCTCTCCCATAATCACACCGCGATCGATGGGGCCTTCTGTGAGCGTGGTATCGATTGTGATGTTGAGTGACGAGAGAGGATTCTCTGGTTTGCGGTAGTAGTAGGCACGCTCTGTTGGTTTGCCCATTCCTGTAATGCATTAGCTTCCGTATTCCATAGCAGAGACAAATTGACTTACCATAGAAGCAGTAAATCTTCAAATTTGGCGCTAGGGGCAACCTGGTCTCCAGTGGATTGACCCATTTCCGTGGGTCCTTCTCATTCTCCTCCACTTCAGCCGTGGTATGTGCGACGCCTTGAGAATAGCTGCCTCGTACTTGATCTCTATACCAAGGCTCAGTCACATCCATCAAGTAATCAAAGCTCTCCTCGACAGTCAAATTTTTGTATTTTGAGGTCCCATTGTTCAGCTTGAAGCTCAGGAACTCTCCGAAGCTGACGTTCTGACCAGGTAAATCATCCGGTGCCCACGTTGAATTGCCCCAGACAGCGTTCCCTCCGATGGGTAGCATCGAGCTGATCCCTGGCATGGCCCTGAACAGCTCCGCCCTCTCCTCTTTGCCCAAAAATTTCTCGAGACCATAAACGGCGAAGGCATTGAGTTGTGCAGTGTCCCTCATCTCGCCGGATAGAACTGCTGTAAGACCCTTCAGAGCTCCGAGCATGCATCCGCTTATGTTAATCCAAGAATCCACATGCTTATCAACCCAGTTATCTCCTCCGTTGCCTCCTAAGGGTGATGCAACCCAATGGAAAAAGTAGAACAAGACCTGACTGCCCATAGAATGCGATACCAAAACGACTTTCTTGTCCGAGGTCTTGATTGCCATCTCGATATACATCTTTAGCCTCGTGAAATATTGGTCTCTAACCTCCAGGTTCGCATAGGACAGCCGCCAATCGTAAGCGGCAGTGTAGCTATTCGTAGGATCATATCCAATTGTCGCCAAATTCTCCAAAATCTTGTTCCAGATCCAGTATCCCGTTATGAAGAAGTCGGCAGCATCGAATCCTTGAGAGGCTCGCAGTTTGATCCCACCCGGAGGATCCAAGCCTGTCTTCTTGTCTAGCATAATGTGCTTCTTCCAGCCTTCCTTGTCCAGGACAAGCGCCTGCATCATGCTCCAACTACCCCATAATCGTTTTCTGAAATATTGGCGTGAGGTGTTTGTTGTACCCCAGGACTCTAAGCCGGTAGATATAACGCCAGGGACCATGATCACGGGGTGATTGGCGCGGATCCCTTGAGCGACGAGGTTCAATCCTACTGAAAAAGAATCGTAGTTTACAGTTTCGCGTTCTCCTTGCTGTTGTAGCATAAGTCAACACCAAACCCGCAGAATTCCCTATCCTAGAAATACAAACCACCAGATCCCTAGCATCCTTCACAAACCCAGCTGGAAGCACATCCATAATGCTATCCATACTCAAATCTCCCAGCTCCGGGAGCTCAAACTCGATCAAATCACTCTGCTTCGCAAAGAATCCCGCAGCCACA
Organism: Cairneyella variabilis; assembly: GCA_001625345.1. Lineage (NCBI taxonomy): Eukaryota > Fungi > Ascomycota > Leotiomycetes > Helotiales > Cairneyella > Cairneyella variabilis. Next base: position 68,443 of record AYLM01002255.1, read on the forward strand.
ATACCAAACAATCCACCCAGGAAGAAGATGAAGCCATTTCTGCGTTTCCGTGTCTTGCCGTTGCCATTCGCAGAGCTCCCTACAATTTTCGATACAGGCGCAAGGCGCACATCTTCGGCTTTCGCGGGCGAGCCTTCGCGGGACGGCTCTGTCTCCCCAATAATTCGTTTGCGGAGGAATTGTGCCATCGTGAGGACTTCCAAGTTGAACGAATGTGGTCGTAGGCTATTAAAAGCTCGAAAGCATGCTGTTGAAGCTGGTCGTCGCATGTTTCAAGATCCGCATTCACACGACATAATGCCCGGCCCCACCAAAACTACAGGGGCCCATGCGATAGAATTTCAGCCCTGGGCCTTGCATGTGAAAGCTGGCGATCGTTGAGCTTGTATTTCTGGTGACACATGCATACTTGACCTCAGCAACAGCATGGCAGATGAAGGGAAGGGAAAGCAACCGGAGCTGCCGGTGGAGCTGAGATACATTCAATATGAGCATTCACTGGAAAAGCAGTATCTACCTTCGATCAGGGCGCTCATTTCGAAGGATTTGAGCGAGCCGTACAGCATCTATGTTTACAGGTACTTCTTGTACCAGTGGGCGGATTTGTGCTTCATGGTATACCTTCTTTTCCTTGCCCTCTTATGTAAACAAATAACTGAACTACTCGCAGGCATTGGACCCTAAAGACTCTAGCCTTATCGGAGTCGTCGTTTGCAAGCTCGAAACTCACCAGTCACACTCTCCAGCTACCCTCCGCGGATACATTGCCATGCTGGCCGTCTCCTCCTCATACCGAAACCACGGCATAGCGACGACTTTAGTACGGAAAGCAATCGATGCTATGATTGCGAGGGAGGCGGACGAAGTTGTGCTGGAGACCGAAGAGACGAATATACCGGCCATGAAGCTATACGAACGTTTGGGGTTCATAAGGAGCAAGAAGCTGCACCGGTACTATTTGAATGGTAATAGTGCATATCGATTAGTACTACATTTGAAGAGGACAGTGGATATGGTTGGAGAGGATCTTGTTTGAGACTTGGGTAGTTAACGAAGGCACGAGACCATGAATTATGAAGAATTTTACGAAGCTTGGCATCACCGATCCTCCATACGGTCCCATCATCGGAAGAGAATATTAAACGTCGGCTTTGCCTGTTGAGAATGGCTCTTCCCTCAAAGATGCTATTGGCGTTGACCGCTTGGCTGTGCAAACGTCAAATTTTTGATTGAAGCACCCAAAATTGGTAACAACGAACTTCCGGAATTTTCTTTCATCCTTTTAGTGCAATGGGGTATGAAGGAGCAAAACCAACATTGGGTATTTGTGGTAAACCAGAATGCCACTCATCTTATAAAAACTCCACCCCTCCTACTATAACTCCAAATCTACCACGCAATCGGACCATTTTTATACCATTTTTATACCATTCTTTCCACTCAATGCTCCCACTCGAAAACTCTCTGGTCTCCGAGATCTCACTTTTTCTGGAAATACTTCTTCAGAGATACCTGTGGCTTCGTAGATTTTGGCTGCAAGAAATCCTTGGAACTGTACATGGATGCCTTGATACCGAACGGGTTGCTAGAATCAATGCCGAGGGCTGTGTAAGCATCTGGGTACTTGTCAGTAATTTTGTCAAGGCAGGATTCGTTTCAAACGTACCGGCTTTATAGTACAGCGGCTTCCCGTTGACAGAAACAAGACCAATGTCCTTCATCTTGTGGATCACTCTAGAGACATCCTCTCGGTCCGAGAAGTCTTTCGTGTAAACACAGATCAATCTCGGCTTTCTGGATTCTCCTTGTCCATCGTCTGGAGCGACCTTGGCAGCCGTTCCAAGCTCGTTATTCGCAGTAGCGTGTGCAACAACCTCCCAAAGAGCATTGACTTCGTCGGAGGATACAAAGATCATCCACTGTAGAGTTACTCAGCTCTGAAAACCATCCTTAGACAAGAGCAAGCCATACTTTCCCAGATGTCAACTTCCTCGTTTTGGCCATATCTAGGATTTGCTTGACAGTGTCCTCCCTCTGCTTATTGAACTTATCTGTCTTGGAGTCGTTCTCAAAGCGGTCACCCTCGTCCATGTCTTTTTTTGCTTCTCTCAAGGCACCTAGGAGCCCAGGTGCCTCTTCCAGAAATAGGTCTTTCTCCTCTTCATCAACCACTGGTCCCTCTTCTGAGCCTCGAGACCGTTGGTGTTTGGAACCCTTTTCCTTGACAGAAGCATAGCAGTTTCCAATGAATATCCATGGCACTCCTTGGGTAGTTCTAGGTGGTAGTCTCTCCAGGAACTCGTCGACAGTCTCATTGAGCTGACGGGCATATCGGACCCCTTCATAAGGATTGTAAAGCTTGGCGGCTGCCTTCGATTTATCCTTTGCCGCATTGGCATTGGCAATTTCAGTAAGGGACGGCTGACGATTCTTCAACCATGCTGCAACATCAAAGTCATTTGCTCTTTCCTCAAGTTGCTGCTTCGTAGCCTCGTCGCCTGGTTTTGTTCAGCCTTGTATTTCCGCGGGGCGACACCCGATCCACCAGAAAGCGGGTACTTACCGTAGAAGTCTGACTCGTCTGATAAGTATCCGGAGCCTTCCTGTTTAGCCTTGGCAACCTTTCCTCCTTTACGAATCGCCATGATGAGTTGCGACTTGCATAGAGTATGAGTGAAGTCGAAGTTGGTAATTGAAATGTACTTGGAACGCGTCTTGCAGAATGACCAGACCAAATAGGTCCTCTGAATCGAATAAGAGAATCTTTGGTAGCCCCTGACGCTGGGTAAGCGACTTGAAGAGAAACAATACCGATCCTCACTGACTTTCCTGATTCTTTCCCTCAAACAATTCGAAGGCAGTGACGTTGGAAAGTGCAAGACCGGAGTTAGTTCAGCTGGTTCCTTCCCTTTGACGCTCGGACCCCGGGCCCCGGACCCCTGAAGCCTCAATCGCAGGCGATTTCTTGCTCCTTTCAACATCCAAAACATCCACCTTGAGAACAAGAGCGTAATGGAGTCAGCTGACAAAGGAAAAGATCCCGCTCCCAAATGGAGTGGTGCGATCACTCCAATACTGAAAACCACATTGGACTTGCCGCCAGCCGCTCTGGAGTTCGTACCCTGCCCTGCCAGGACAGCGATCAAGACACCCAAGTACCCCGGCATTAGCGAGTACTTCGTTGTGGGAACGTATGAATTGCAGAAAGAGGGCGAGCCAGCAGCTGAAGATTGTACAGAAGACTGGGAGAATATTCCAGATCCTGAACCTACCGGCCAGCGAAAAGCACAGTCCAGAAACGGGAGTCTGATTCTTTTCCGCCTCTTAAACAACGAATTGTAAGGCTCCTTGCTCTTATGCTTTGTCCTACATCTCGCGTCGGTTGGTATCAGGACCCCTTTTTGATATGTTTCTGGTTGTTTAGGCATCTTGTTCAAACTCTTTCCTATCCGTCCGCGATTCTGGATCTCCACTTCCTTCCTCAAAACTATGCATTCCAATTTGATACCAGGGACTTCCGATTTGTACCAGCTGAGCTCACGGAAGACCCCATTTTTGGCGTTGTTTCGAGCACTGGAACGATATCCATTTACAAGCTTTCTATTGCAGGGAGCAGGAGAGATTCCGAGAACCAGAAATATCCCCAAACAGATTCAGACCCAAACAGTGGTCACAACTACAGATTGGAGCATGTTGTTACACATCAAGTCTTCCCAACCGATACAATCATCACCCAGTTCGCTTGGAAGCTTGACTTCAAGCATACTTATTTCGACAAACTGATCTTGGAACCCATCGAAATGGCTGTCACGACCTCTACTTTCGGCGTTTACATTGTTCGATTTAGTCGGGACTTTTTCAATTACAGCATTATGAACGACGGACTACCGATCACGACCCATTTGGACCAAGCATGGTGCTGTGCCTGGGCGAATCGCTGTGTGTTCTCCGGTGGCGACGATGCCAAACTGCGGCTCGGATGGTTGGAAGATACTCCTCCAGAGTCAACACCTGCTCCTCGTCAACAGCTCTTTACCGGCCATGGAGCAGGTGTCACCGCTATTCTTGTCCTCCCAGTATCGACACCCGATGGTTTGAACTTTCTTCTCACCGGAAGCTATGACGACCACGTCCGTGTCTACGCTGCCTACGATTACCGAGCAGACTCTCCAAATACCAAGGGCAAAGTTCTGACAGAGTTGGATCTTGGCGGTGGGGTATGGCGTCTCAAGTTCCTTCGGGATCACCACCTCGTTGCACCTAATCAGCATGGGACATGGCGAGTTCTGGCAAGCTGTATGCATGGTGGTGCCAGGATGCTTGAAGTGACCGGCACGCGTTCGGGCAATTGGAATATCAAGGTCCTGGCAGGAATCACGGACGATCTCACACTATGCTATGCTTCGGATGTTCAACCCATTGACTGGATTTACCCTGCCGGCAAAGATGAGGATCGAATTGTGGCCACTACAAGCTTTTACAACAAGGTTCTGTCCATCTGGAGATTCAATCCTCACAAAGAGGGGTGCTTGCAGAGCTGAGCAGCAAATTCTGTGAGAGCTATGATGACGAAGGAAGGAGAGTATGGAGTACTGGCTCATTCACCGTATTAGTGGCATGAGCTTGAGACTTCCTTGTTAAGAGTACGCTTAAGAATAATGTTAGATGTGGGAATACTTCGACGAGGTCGAGGCTGATATGAGGAAGGCTTCTGAGCATCAGAGACGACATAAGATATGAGACACGAGCAATGAGACGGAATACCCATTAGAAGCGGAGACTCCAAGTCCCCAAATCGAATTCAATTTTACGACCAGCGTTTTTCTTGTTTCGAGATTACCCACTTCCATGCCATGCTCGAGAATTGTCCTCTCCGAGTTACCTACCCAGAAAAGCCCTCAATAAAATGGGTATCATGCATTCATTTCGTATCCTTTCCCCCAAGTTCATCATAACGCCTTCCTTCAAATAAGTATGCATTCTCATGAATTCCCAATGCTCCACAACTCCACGCCCAAGATCTCGAACTTCTCGCCTTCCTCACTCAGTAGCTCATTCCCAAATGTCAGACAGTGGCTGCTAATTCCTCGCTCAAATGAGTCGTCAAGCCAGAGTCCGTAGTGCCCGTCTCCGCCGCCAACGCTCAGAAATCCAGTTTCACATTGCATCATGTAGTCGTTGACACCAGAGTACGGGAATGCCTTGAAGCGGATGCGTTCAGGTGTTGAGATGCCGGATGTGAAAGTCGAGGTATTGGGTGATGACGGTGCAAGGTTAGTTTGGGAGTGTGAGGGCGAGGGTGTACCGGTTGGGAGGAAGGAGGATGTTGTCGGTGAGAGAAGACTTGAGGACGAGAGTCCTGGTGAGCGGGAGGAACCGGTTCCAATTGTAGTGCTGCGGGTCAAGTTCGAGGTGTCGGATGAAGGCGGTGGGGGGAGGTTCATGGTGACTGAGGATGAGTTCAGGATCGAAGCTCGCCAGAGGAAACATTCGCCTGTGCCGAAGTAGTGGGGGGACGGGTGTGGTGCGTCGGTGAGGTAGGCACCGAATATCTGGCGGAATATTAGCACAAGTCTTGTATCTAGAGCTGGATAAATAAATCATACACCGCCTTCCCCATCTCTGACCACCAGCACAAAGCCGTTCCGCAGACCTCGCAGAGCTTCACATTTCTTGTATAGTGTTCCCAGACTGACTCCATCCTCTTCGAGGCTGTATACCAAATTCCATTCCTCACAAAGCTGTAACCTAGCTGGTACCAGCAGACGAATCTCTTCCGCCAACGCCTTGGACAAAAGCCGTGCTTTGTCTGGAGTGGTAGGATTGTAGCCTTGCAATGAAACGGGATAGAGTGGCGGCGGTTGGAAGGGTGAAGCTGTCCGGTAGGGAGGAGTATACACGCCGTCCATTCCAGTAGCATGTTTCGATGAGGATATGGTCGAAGAGGTCACAGAAGCCTGCCTCGAGGCAGCAGGAGGAGGATCAGTCGAAAAGCGTCGAAGGAGACCCATCACGGAATGGGACACTGTTGCTGGGACGCTCCATGATGAGGAGAGGGATGGTGTGCCAGCCGCCGAGGATGGTTCTGATGACGTAGGAGTTTCGTCGTGGTATCGATTTGAGGGCATGATCTTTGTTATGGACGAAATTTACCATCAACTGGTAGTCTCTAATAAGGCTGATATTAGGATATTTTCAGGGTAGAAATCTGGCCGGGAAGGCGAGTACTTATGGTTTGTAATGTAGCGTAGTTGTGGCCTGACGGTAGCTTGATTCTTCGCCTCGCGCTAAAAATACAAGAGTTTGGAATGATTGGCTGTCTTTGATCAACTCTCCGATGCAAGTAAACAAGGCTGGAAGGCTTGAAGCCATCAAGCCAAGCAAGCTTTCTTTTTCCTAGCGTGTGGCATTGAGTTTTATACATATCCCAGCAAACTGAGTTGTACCTGGCAGTAGCTTCGATTTTTGGAAGGAGAAAATTCACTGTGGTTCCGAACTCTAAGTATGGATCCATTGAGAGCTCATCAAGCATGATATTTGGTCTCTGACATTTGTTTTGCACGATCGAATAACCTGAGTTGCATTGGAGAGCCGGTTCAATTTCAATTGTTCAGATATTATGATTCAAAAACTTTTTGATGCCGAGCTCTATGCCTTCCGGACTCGGCTTCTCGGCACAGACATCGGGCTCAAATCCAAACTGGTTCCGCAAGAAATCTCGAGTTGTAGGGCCAATGGTAGCAATATAAGTTGTTCTTTGCTTTAACGAGCCTCTCGCCTTTGCTTTACCGGTTCCACGATCGAGCAAATCCAAGGCACGCAGCATGGCTTCACAACCGGTTGGCGAGAAGACCACAACCCATCTCGGTACCTTCTCCTTGGTTTCTTGCAGCAGCTTCGTAAAATCTGTTTCAAAAGTTTCCATGACTCCTGTACCATAGACAACTAGCTCATCAACCTGTATTCGACGGTCTTTGGCTAGCTCCGGATCCATGAGAGTCTTTGGTATTATGTCTCGCCTCTGCTCGCCCACAAGAAACAGTAGAGGGGGTTTGAACGCGCAGCCTAGGTGCCATTTGCCGTAGTGGTCGAGCATGAAATGTGCCAGGGCTTCTCCATTCCCAGTCTCGGATCCAAAGATGTTTAGGGGAGGGTCCTGTGGGATAGCTCGCAATGCTCGTGAAGTCGCAGGACCAACCGTATATATTGGCACCTCCTGTAAATGAGGCCAATCGGTATCTCCTGACTCGGTCAGCTCAGATTTTGCCTGTTCTGGTCCTCAATTCGTACCTTTGCCTGCCTCGACCAGTTTTGCAAATGCTTCCACAGCACGCTGCGAGGTGAAGATTAATCCCCCATATTTCTTCCCGGTCTCTTTCCCAAATTGTCTATTTCGGAGAAGATCCCTCACAACATCTAGTCCCTCTTCTAGGAACTTGTGCTCTAACACAGGCACGAATATTGGTTCGAGATGGAGTCCATCTTTCACCGCTGCGAATTGCTCTTCATAGCCATCATTCGGCGTCGATTTCGTTTTCAGCAAGAATATTGGAACAGCTTCTTCAGTTCCGCGGTTGGTGTTGCTCATGGTGGCCGCATTGTGCAAGGTTTGAGTGACGTTGATGAGGTCTTGGAGAATTGCGGACAGAGCAGCTCAAAAAGTTTCGGCCGCCGCGGCCGCTTCACGAGGTGACAAATCGAGGCTCAACCTGATGCTCCATCAAACTTGAACCACACTCTCTTGAACATTGAACATACGTGACGATGGCAGACGATACTCGGGATAACAAAGAGGCTGAGAAGCCGGGTTGGGCTGGAACTCTAGGAACAGCAGAGCCACCCAAAAAGTTCCCGAAAGGTGTCGTGCTCGGAAAGGATGGCAAACCGTGAGCTTTACTCAACTCTGCCCATGCTCACGAACGTAAGGCTGACCTCTTATGAAGCTGCCGATCATGTACTTCATTTGCTGACTGGGCTGCACAAGCTAAGCAAGCAACCAAAACTACCACAACACGCCCACATACTGCCTCCGGCCCACCACCAGACTGCCCTCCAGATGTCGAGCAGCTAGGACGTTCATCTTGGACACTGCTCCACTCCATAGCTGGCTCGTACCCTGTCTCCCCAACTCCTATGGAACAAAATCAAGTGAAGACATTTATGGGCCTCTTTTCAAAAATATATCCATGCTGGGTCTGCGCCGAGGATTTCCAGGAGTACATGGAAAAGAACAAAATTAGGGCTTCGAGCCGAGAAGAATTCGGACAGTGGATGTGCGAAGCGCATAATGATGTCAATCGGAAGCTTGGGAAGAAGGAATTCGATTGCTCTAAGTGGGAGGAAAGGTGGAGGTCTGGCTGGAAAGACGGGAGTTGCGAATAGTCGCCTGCACGACCTTGTATGATATGTACGAGTATGATGGTATTGATTCTGCATAGCGTGGTGGGTAAAGGCGTTTTAGGACCAGCAGTAATCTCTACTTAGAAGCAATATGTCTGTCTCCTCTCAGCTGCTTCTGATTCCAGAAGTTGAAGTCAAGTTCTTTAAATGCAGGGAATGCTTGTGTTCACGGGAGTATTGTAATTTGGTTTGATTTACAATTTTCCCAATACGAAATCGGGTCTACTCACTAGTGTCCGTCCGAAGTTTTGAATTATTTCATATTTGATATATGTAGGGGAAAGGCGAGATGTTCGATACTAAGATATCCTTGGTTCCTGCGAATGACTCAATTACTTAGTCTCCTCAGCACTCGTTACATTAGCACCGTCCATTTTTACTAGCTCATATAACAGAATTTGCTTATTATATTCCAAGAACTTCCTCGATACTCAAAAAAAACTCAATATTTCGAATTCTGCAGGCTTGGAGGCTGGACAAGCTACCTTCATTTGCCAATCACACTGCCCACAACGAAATCCAATTATGTCGAATCTTTCTCTTGCGGAGCAGAGGCTCAACTCGGTGTTATATGACCAGAAGACAAACTTCACAACAAACGGGCCAATGTAATACAACAAATTGAGGAGTTATCTGAAGAATTGGTACCTAAGTCTTCATCAAGTAAGCAGTGAGCTGGCCTTCAATTTCTGAGATGTTGCTATCTCTCATTGAAAAAATTCTTCTCTAAAAGTGTTAAAGATGCTCATATTTCTTCAAGGTTCTAAGAAATTGCTAGCGAAATTGCAGATCTCTCCGTGCCGAGCTCATTCAAATCAAAAGAAAGATATCCACAGACACAAAGCTCCACTGACAGCGCTATGCGACTATGGACAAGGCTGAGTGATTGTACAAGATGAGCGACATGTCGAGCGCAGATGCTGGCACAGACAAATACAAGAAGGGGCAACCTCCCATTGGACTTGGGAGGAAAGCCACCAGCTGAGACTTCGTACAGTATGCGTATGCCCGTAAGGTATGTATTCATACACAAGGCATGGAAATTGAAGGGAGCCTTGGCGCCTAAAAGAGGGGCTTCATTGGACTCGAGGCTGACTTCAACCGCTGTGGTGGTCTGATCTCGCAATTACTCAGCCGCCGCATTATTAATCGCGTCCGCTCCCTCACTCTGTTTACGCGCCGACGCGACCTGAGGAAGATTGCGGGCTTCTGCCTCTGCGGAATGTATCTTATTATTCGTTATCTCATATTCGTTTCTATGAACGTCGCCACTTGACAATATCTCCGTCTGAACCATGTCTTCAAGCAAGAATACTCGTGCCGAGATGGGCAGCAGGCATAACCATCACTCCGAGTCCCAGAATTCCAACTCGCAGCCTGGTTATTCAAGTTTTCCGACGCCGCCTTCAAGTACTTCACGTCAAACGAGGCATGGCGTCTCCAAAGCCTTGCTAGGATTTGATGATGATGTCCGTTCGTTGGGCATAGCTTCGCCTAGAGCTGGGCAGGTAGTTACTCCTCCCACGAATCCTCCAAGGGGGAGGTCGTCTCGAACGGAACTTATGAGATCATACGATTACAATTCTCCAAGAACGTTCGAAAATGATGTCCGTTCGTCCGGGATAGCTCCGTCTGCAACACGTACTCCTCCCACGAGTCCTCCAAAGTGGTCACCTCAAACAAATAATCGCAGACCCGAGAGGGGAAACGTTGACGAAGTCCCCTTGTCGAGTACGGCTTCTGCCTCGCGATTTACTCCTCCAACAAGTCCTCCGAATAGCTCACGTCAACTAAATGCAGGCATTTCACCATCCCCAAGAGGGCTCGAAGACGGAGTCCGTTCATCAGGGATAGCTCCTTCTGAGCTCCGTACCCCTCCAACAACTCCTCCTCGGAACGAGTCGGCTTTGACGCCCAAGGAGAAACCAGTAGGGAACAGAAATCACATCGTAGTCTCAAGCTTGAAGACTAGTCTGGGTCTTAATGTTTCGCGATGCTACTGTATTAAGGACAACAAGGAGCCTTGTCTTATCCTAAGATCAAAAGTTACGGATGCTCAGATCACTTCCCAGCTCGAGTCGATGATAACTCTGACACGATCATCTCCGGAATTCGAATCTGAGCTAGAAAAACTAGTCAATATTGCAAATTGCCGGTATCATCTATCCCCCAAGTACAAAGAACGTCGAATCAAAACTTGGACCACGTTCTTTCCTGATGGAGACGGCGATACCGAACCGTCAGTTGAGAAGCATATCAGAAAAGCTATTAGCCAAGTCTCTACTCAGTGCACTGGGATAACGGCGGGCAACGAGCGCTGTGAGGAGGGAATAGGGGGAAGAAAGGTTCAGAATTGTTCGAAAACGATTGATGAGATCGTCAAGCCAGAAGTCTACTTAAATAATGGCTATCTTGACTTGTATCTCAGAGTCCTTGAAGCGAATATGTATTGTCATCTCCACAATCGTCGGCCTCTCAAATGTGTGGCACAATGGAAGTTGAGCATTTTGGAGATCCGGAAAAAGGCGGGTTCAAAGGTGATGCCGTCCATTGAAAGTGATGTGGCAGGCGGATCCAGAAGTCAGACACGCACCCCTGATGCTCGAGGGACTAGAAGATATTCGACCACGAATAACAATGCCCTCGTCTTGCAAAATCGAGGATCGCCAACTCCGAGAAGCTCGCGATCATTGACTCCAGACTTAGCTCGAGATCCAGCCGCATTCTGGCCGAAGACTTATGACACGACCCCTTTCGACATTCTCTGGAAGAGCAATGGACTTGCTAACTACACATCGTCATATCATCTGATTCAAAGCAAACTTAATCTGCCGTTGGATGATATTGACCGGCAGGACGGATATGTTTATCTCTGAGGTTGAAGGAAACAATGGCTTCGTCAAACTTGGATACACCAGTCGTCCCGTTGAGGTGCGCCATCAAGAGTGGAACTTCAACTGCAACAGGGTCCCTAAAGCCCTATACCCCATTCCTTCCAGCTCTACTACACCCGTTCGATATGCCCGTCGCGTTGAGGCTTTGTGCCACGCGGAGCTGGATCACCGCAATATCAGAATCTACTGCAAGGGTTGTTTGAAGCAGCACACTGAATGGTTTGAGATTTCTCCTGCGGAGGCGATTGCAGTCATTCGGAAGTGGTCAAAGTGGACAGCAACACTTCCATATGAGATTCCTCGGCTGAGATCTGGGGCGTGGGGGCTCAAAGAAGAAGAGAGGCAGAAAGCTCGGAATATTGATCGATTTATGAAGGAGTTATCGTTTTCTAAAAGGAGCTCAGAGCTAAACCTTGGGAATGTGGGAGCTGGGCTGCGTAGAGATTTGCGATGATGTATCTAGTGGGAATATACGAATCTTGATTACCTGGGGTAGCCTCATACGACCACAAGAAGGCGCCGGGCCGCTATGAAATAGCACGACGCACATACCGGCGCTGACTACTTTGTAAGGTCTTCTAGGACTGCATAAGCGCAAAGGCAAAGCGATGGAGGCGATTGAACGTATTCAACGCATTACCGTGAATCGATCTCTTCTCCCCCTTCTCCTCCTTGATTCCTACCGGCCGAAGCTTCCCCCAATCCGTCATAAGCAAAACATAGCCTCCTTCAACAAACATTGAACCCTCTAGAATCGAACTGTTGGCCAAGTGCCATGGTACCTTCTTGGGAGACACATTGATCAAGGATTTGTTGAGTCATCAGCGATCTAAGAACCAGACTCGCTGATGGGTTCGTTGGTCTGCAATCATCGTCAGCCATGCAAGAGATATTCAGAAAAATCTTACGTCGTTGCAAAGGTAGACCCCAGTCCAGTTGTCGCAGCTGACACGACAACAGATCATATTGATACTACTACGACTAATAGTATTCTTCGTTCGAAAGTAATTGATAGCTTGCTGAATATTATACGTGCTTGTAGCAAACCATCGTTGGCTTGCGAGCTGAGTGCCACAAAGTAGCCCACCCTAATAATCATTATCACCAGAGTTTGCTTCTGAGATTTGAGGTCTTACCATTGTGTTGGGTGGCCCACTCCCAGCATCTGGTGCAACGTCGCGAACAGCTTGTGAAAGATTAGACGCGACACCTGCAGGAGCAGCATGCGACTAGAAATGCCGCGTCAGCAACAGCTATTGCTGCAAAAGATGATTAATTTACCATTTGAATTGCCGCGCAGAAACCTAGTGCGAGAGTAAGAAACTGCATGGCCGGAGAATTTTCAGTTCCAGAATTTGGAGGTGGTTATGCGTCGGGGAGCTTGTTTTGCTAGAGCAAGAGGTGTTCTTCCATTTACTATCAAGTCGTCAAAAGCTTTTGTATGTTTTGGTATTCAAAGCTTGTTCCCTGAGATATATTTGATGTGCTAAGTCCGAAGGTGGACTCCAGGGCAGAGCTTTTATACTCGAGAATTGGACCGATCTTCTTGAATAACTTTAATGCACTCCTTGTGTGTGGTTATACACAGCGCTTGCTGTGAATGGCAGGGTATTCAAGAACAGTGATCACTTCGGTCTGAGATACACGTGCAAGAGATTGAGTCTCTAACTTTACCCGTGAGGTGACTCCGTGAGAATTGATGAGCTTGAGATATCCAGGTGCATAGCAAGAAAAGCTCTGGAGTTTGGAAGCAACCAAAAGCAACGCCACTTGCTGCATATGGGTATCTCTGCTTCAGACTATAAAGCAATTGCATCTCCGACTCAAACGATGTTATCCGACCCAGTTCGCATATGGTGGCCAGTTCCCGACACTGGCTTACGAGCAGGGCTGACACCATAGCCGGCACCATATCCAGCAGCAGCAGTTCCAGCAGCCTGATCCATTCTCCCATTACCAGCACCGTGACCAAGCCTGCCCTTCTCATCAAGGTGCCCAGCACCACCCGATTCCCAGCCAACTTGGCGAGTGAACACAGCGTCTCCGAGCTCAGCTCCCGCACCAGGGAACGGAACAGCTCTATTGAGTGCAATATGATTGATTCTCCAGTCCCAGATAGATGTATACACCATCCTGTACGAGCTAAACGCCATGACTGTCCCTATGATGGCACCAGCAAGGCAGTCGTACCAATTATGATATTCATCGATGGTAAGTGCTCTAGCAATGAGAGTCGCTCTAAGAATAGGTACGTACGTAACAATCGGCTTCCACATCCCTGGGTGGTAGTTTGACCAAGCCTTAAGCCTGGCGTTCAAGTAAAGGTACAGGGAGACAAAGCCGGCGAACGCAGCTGTGGAGTGTCCAGAGGGAAATGATTCGAGCGAGTCGTCAATTCATCTTGATCTCCAGTGCAGATCGTACAATCATACATGATCATGTTCAATCCATCCCAGTCTCTTGCGCGGTGGTCACTGGGATATTCAGCTTGCAGACAGCGAGGAAGTGGGGACGCAGACCACCGATGAGCCTCTTCAAGACTTGGAAGACGGCTGCCGTGATGAGGGAGTAGAGGAGGCCAATGACTGCATTATTCACGTCCGAGAAGCTGCGGATACGGATTTGGCAGATGAGGATGACAGCGGTAGGGACAAGCGATCCAAGTAGTACTACAGCCCAAATAGGAACGATCTCGTTGCGCAGAGGATAGGAAAATTGCGGATACACAACCTCGCCATCTTGGAAGTACACTGGAAAGGAGCGCGATGATACTGGGTGTGCTTCTTAGACCTGCAGTTATTCAGTACGGGTATTCGGAGCTCAAAGATGTTTTACTAACGCCAAGTCCAATGACTCCCATGATGACCATTGTCAAGTTATCAAGCCAAGTGATTTTAAGTCATTGCCAGAAAGGAGGCCTGGTCGACATGTTCATAACTAATGGGCCTCTCTTTTCACGACGTCGAGTGCGAGTGTTTTCAATAGGGGGGGGCCATCTTGACACCCGCGCTTGTTGAAGATGCCCATGCTGCTTGGATAGTGAATTGCTGAATGAAGACAACTTCAAGCAAAAAGTGCCTCAAGGAAATCAATAGCAGGATGATGCCCGCTCAAGAAATAAACCAAATCATATTAAAGGATCTTATCTATGTAGAATCGAAAATCTGGTAGCCTCTTGGCTTTCGTAGTTATGAGCATGGCAAGTCACGAAACTGGGAAACTCCTGGCAGCCGCACGCAATCCTTGATTGAGATGCATCATGTAGGAAGCGATCGATATTTCGCTTGGAATTCGGATCGCAATTCATTAAAAGTCACAAGAGCCAAGAGTAGTCTTGGAAATGAATTCATAACGAAGTTTGCGGTGGTGTTGCGACTTATTGGGGAAAGCTTGGTACATGGTGAGAGAAGATGACCACTCGGCGCCAAGAAAGATGTCTCTCCTTGTAATCTTGGCATTAGCTTGGTATGGGAGTAACTTAGCGAGCCGAAAATGGGAATATAAATAAGAACTTGTTGATAAATTACTCTTTGGACAAAAAGCTGTTGCTGACATGAAAGAAGACCCTGCTCATATGAAAAAGAGGATCTTGCTCACGCATGCACCATGCCTTTGGGAGGGAAGGACTTGATTGTTGATTTGGAGATTTTGGCACCTCATTCCAACCGGATCTTGTCGTCAAATAGTGCGAGATGTAATTTAAGCGGGGCGGGAAAGGGGG
>AYLM01002246.1:0-14081 GCA_001625345.1 Cairneyella variabilis
GAAGTCCTGCCTTGACACTACCTAGATTTCTCTTCTTTATACTAATTAGTCTCAATATATTATTTTAAGTATACTTATTTATAAAGCTTCTATTAGTTTCTAAGCTCTCTTTGCCTTAATTCCCTTACTCTATTATACTTTACAATACCTAACTTCGAAGCACTATCTCTAAAGGTACCTATACTAGACTATTCTATTTTACGAGCTAGTGCTCTTTTCCTCTATCTAAATATAGATATAAACATATACTTACTGCCTGAATATACAGTGTCTAGGAATTTATTTTAGTTGCCTAGGAGATATAGATACTGGTGTCACTTCCTCCAGCGTGTTCTGCTTAGGTATTTATAGATATCAGAAATCTAGTCGTACTCTACCAATCTCTGAGGGCGTTTTAGATTCGAGGAGGTGGAAATGCCTCGAGAGGTCCCTTCGCAGAATTCGTTATTCCGGATCTTCAATTCTGTGCCTGTATTTCAATGTATTTCAATCCAAGGTGCGGGAAAAGTTGGCCCGCGCCACCAATGTCAAATGAGTGCTTTTCGTTTCACTATCGGCCGAAGCATTGAGAATTAATCAGTATCCAGAAACTTAGAAAGAGGTCAATTTGTCCGCTGATTTTCTCTTCCTTAAATCCTCCACGGGCTGTCTCGGTCATGCTACAGTCACGAAATCTCACATCGATTTGATCCCTAGCTTACCCCAGTTTCTCCACCTTTTCAATGATCTCAACATGTGGTCCCAACCAGCCATATTCATTCACAAAACTCCTATCAGTCCTCAAACTCTTCATGCCCAAGTCCGCCTGCTCCACCATACTGTGCACGGCTTGACTTCCTGCGCCTCTTTCCAAGATAAAAGTACTGGACACACCTGTCTCATGGGCTGGTGCACTTCTCCGTCGCCGAAACATGGATGCAAACATATACCCTGCTCCACGAACATGCTGTTCTCGGGGATCCGGTTTGGTTTTCCGAGAGATATAGATGCTAAGGCTGGGAAGGCAAGCGCAGATCAGGCCGATGCCTACCTCAGAGACTCTGTTCTGTGTCAACTCATGAATTACAGCCGAAGGATGAACAATTTACCCAAGCAAGTTGAAGCGTACGAACGAGACTGTTATGTCCTCGAAGCTGCTCGGCCTCAGCAGCAGGGCCAGTCTCACAAAACTGGTAGCAGTAGCAAGACCTCCTGCCCCGAGCAGTCCCATGATCTTGATTTTCTTCCCGAGACTGACTCTCAGGCTCCACGTCAATGGAATTGGTGGGATCAATATCACTAGGTCAGAGATTGCGCTCATAGTCGTGTCAGCGATGAAACTAGCTTTCCTGTTCAAGCAGGTGTGAGGGATCGATGGGTCCCAAATTCCAGCGATTGGGGAGCAGATGCGGACCTTGACGATGATGATGGCGATGCAAAAGAGGGTCATGAAGGTTAGAGACATCCAGATAAAGATGACTGTATACCGGAATTGGGCAAAGACGCGGATGAAGAGAAGCAGGAGGGTGAGTTTTGTGAAGTAGGAATTTAGGCTGTACAGGATGGAGCCAGCGTAGGAGGACTGTGTTGCATTAGCTTGGAGCCCAAATCATTTCGTTGGAAACTGAATGCCTTTTGGAACCCTGAGAAAGTCTCCTTCGATAAGTCCCAGAGGTGATACCCTGCTCCGAAGTGGTTCACTGTCGTTGAACATTTAGAACAGTCCACAAGAACGTCGAGACCGTCTTACTCAACATGCCGCAAATCCAATAGCCTGCAAAGCACATCTGTTCCGGACTCAACATTGATTCCGGACTTGGTACCCAGAGTATAATTGCTTACCCATGCTATGAGGCACGACCCTAGAGTGAATGTGTTAGTAGGCAAGAGACAGAAATTGTAGAGTATTGAAGGTACATACATTCTTCTCTTCCAAACGACGGTATTACAAAAGCTCTGATATACATGCGTAACAAGAAAAAAGGCGTGATGACGCAGATGGCTGCCCACATAGCTACAGTATTCAACGTGTGGAGAATATCAGGTGGATTCTCGAGGTTGGGCGTGTACCCAGCGGGTGGGGGAATAGCTCCAGGATAATCAGCATTAGCCATCCTAATCGCACCCCAAAGGAATAATGATGAGTCTCACTATAGCAGGTAGCAGCTACAGGAACCGAGAAAGCACAGATTGTAAGCCTTATATCTCCGTACGATTGGCTCGTGCGGGACTAATCCCAGAACTTGTTCTAACTTAACTATACTTGGTAGACCCAACTCAGTGTGCCAAACTATATCCAGTTTAGAGAAGACAGCCCGTGTTTCTGCAGGGATATTTCAGGTCGAGGGTGCCAAGAATGGCGACTCTCATCCGTTCGCAGTGAAAGAGAGCTCCATCCCAAACATCATGCGCAAACAGGAGACCAGAGCAGCAAAAAGGTCCTGGCAGCCATGCTCCTCCCACCCGGCACATATTTTGAATCTTGGCTGCCGTGTCAGTGCTCAACTCAAATCTACCCCATGAAACAAGAGCACTCACACGTTCTACCGCGCGTACCTCTGAAATATCCTAGATAGAACTTAAAACAAAGAAAGATCCTTCTGGAAGGAAAACTCTAAAAGAGAGTTCAATACTGACTCGTGTTCTAAGGGTATATTTGCTTTGTTAATTAAGGCTCCCTGTTGCTCCCGCCTTCTAAACACAAATGTTGCACACCTAGGTATATCTTGCCTCCTATGTGCATTCTCAAGAACCAGCGCTAATCGCAGAACCGAGCACGCACATCAAAATCAACTGAAACTCGTTCCTCCAGTTCCTTGTCCCATATTACTCGCCGCTAGGCCATTGCTCAATCTTCGTCCTCCACCTGGGCCGACACTTTCACGGAGACCAATGGGACTGCTCATCCTCCTCTCAAACTTACTTCCTCTCCTCGGTGGCTTCAATGTACCCTCACCCACACCATCACTCTTCCCACTCCTCATCCTCGCCAACGGTGGCCCGTCAATAGCTTCGAGCGCCTCTTCGTCCGCACTCCACCCCACCACTTCATCACCCTCGAGAATCCCACCCTCCGCATCCTCACCTACAGTAGGCAATAAATCATCACTCTCCTCTCCCTCCTCACTCTCGTCTTCATCCTCCTCATCGCTCTCACTCGACTTACTGAAACCTGGCATCTCTACAAGGTGCCAAATCGGGATCGCTCCAATGATCGCGATAAAACCGAGCAGCCACCACGGCGTAATCACATATCCCTTTTCCAGTCCCCATGTGAACGCAGCGCCTCCCATAGCAGGCCCAATCGCTCGTCCTACCGCACTAATACTGACCGCGAACCCGTTCAGTGTGCCCAGAATTCTCAGACTCACGGCCGAGTTTGTCAGAAGAATAATGCTGCATGGGAACGCGAAGATCACAGCAAACGACTTGACGACCATGATGCCGAACATTACTGCTTGTTGCAACAAAGGCCGTTGAATAAGTGCCGTGTACGGCGTAGCGAAGCAGATTAGTGGGAAAGCGACTGCGCAGCATTTGAAGCAGTTGAGAACGCCAAAACGGCGAGCTGTGGGTGGGAAGATGAGGAATTGGATGAAGCATCCGATTACGCCGTAGAGCGTGAAAAGGGTACCGATGCGCGAGCTGCCGAGGCCAAAACCGCCGCTGAATTTGAAAGGAAGAGAGGTGTTGGACGAGTCGGGTGATTGGCGTGGGTTGTGCAGGAAGATAGGAAGGAGTTGATCGTAGGCTGCTGAATGTAGCGCGAGGAAGGTATACGCCATCAGATTGATCACGGATTGTTGGGTAAAGACTTCGGCTAAGGTGGGACGCGGAAGAGGTGGTTTTCTGGCTTTGTTCGAAGTAAAGGAGTCGTACTTCGAGGTATTGGAGCCAGCCGAGGATGTTGGACGGAGAAGAGACGCAGCTGCTTCATCGTAGGTTCCCGAGGGACGACGATAGGGCTTGGCTTTCCGGTGCAGACGGAAGATTGCCTTGAGAGACGAAGTCAGACGTTTCCCGAGATACAGACCAGGGTCTGTTTTGTGTTGTTTGGTTTCGAGGGTTTCCTGCACAAGTATGAGTACTTGGAGTAATGAGTGAGATGTAAGACTTTACCTTCAAAAATAGAAACCCGGTGGTGATACCAATGAGGAATAGAACACTAGCCACGATGTTTGGAAGTGCAAAAGGGAACTTGATCAGGAATTTACTGTTTCCAAACAGTCCTTGCAAGTTCTCCGCTGGCTTAGCGAAGAAACCTCCAAATGACGGACCGAAAATGGAGCCAAGACTCCATACAAGCGGCATGATTGAAAAGGCTCTAGGTTGAAGTTCCTTTTCAGGGACCATCTCAGCAACCATGGTTCGAATAATGCCAACTTGAGAAAGAGTCAGTAAAGTTTCGACTCTGGACTATGAGACTATGCAAACTTACCATTACCGTTACAGCCTCCAGCAAGGGCTCGAGCGACAATAGCCATAGGTAGACTTGTGGACATTCCCCAAAGCAAACTGGACAACATGGTGCAAGTCAGGCCGATCAAGATGGCCGGCTTTCGTCCGAACATATCGGAAGCTCTTCCCCACATGACAGCCGTCAAGCATTGCGAGAGCGAGAACACCGCTGAAGTGATACCAGCCCATTTCGCAACGTTCTTCCTTTCCACACCGAAGCTCTCGATCATCTCCGGCTATCATCATGTCAGTATGAATTTTGAGTAAAACGTCAGTGGAACTCACGAGGTAAGGGAAAACCGAAGTCATAGCCACGGGCTCCGCAAATCGACATATTGCTGAAGCAAGACATTAGTCGGGCAACTCATGTGACACGAGAAATCGGGCTGCAAAATACGAAAACTTCATATGACACAGATGACGATCTACACTGTCGGGAAGGAAGTAGGGAAAATGACTGAGTATGTGTTTGTGCGTCTTCATCTCGTACATAGTACAACAAACGGCCAAAAGCAAAGCACAAATTCCCCAATCCGAGCCCATCCAAATTCTAGAGATATACAAAGTCCATCGATTTGATAAAGCCCGTGTCTTGATTCCAGCCTCCCACTTCACTCAGCCTAACTTGGCCGCGCCTTGCCTTGAAGAAGCTTACAACTCGTCGAGGCTGACTTGGATCTTGAATCTGGAATCTGGAATCTGGGAGTAGGACTGACAACGAACAATGCCAGGACTTACCAAGAATTGCAAGCTGCCTCACAGGCAACTTTGGAGGCCCATGAGACTTTCTGTTTATCATCTTGATCCTTTCGAAGGGAGCAGCAGAGCCTTCTCAAAATCCACCAGTTGTCTGTCGTACCTCTGCCTCGTCTTTGGAACGAGCATGGAAGGCCACTCACGTGGACGTAGATGTAGATGTGAAAAGACAAAGGGCTTCTGAGAATGGAGTTGCTGGTTGAGCAGCAGGTCCTGATCTTTATGAAAGAAGATAGAGGGTGCAGAGAAGAAGTGAAATTTGACCCAGCCTGCTGCAAGATAGAAGGACCCATGCAGTCCCACCAGTCACCGAGCCCTTCCCTTCCCGCCATAGCCACTCATGGAGACTTCACCTGACGATGCGGCGAGGGCGGGGATGCAAAATTGCTGCAGAGACTAGGATGAGACGGCACAGTTCATGCCGACTCTTCGCTTATGTCTCCCAAAGGAGGCGAGGAAGACCCCACCATGCGGAATAGGAATCAATGCTGCTCTCCCATTCGCTGAATCACTCACGCCTTCAACTCCGCAGGCTCCGCTATCGCAATCACGTGAAATAGCTGCTTACTAACGCTCACAGCGGGCTTGGCCGTATTGACGTCGACTGAATGAAGACGGCCAACAAGAAGCTCGATGTTCCTCCCACTTTAGAGCTCTGATATGCTTCACCAGCGTAAGATCTAACCCCCACAGGAAGGTCCAGAGTAGATCGAAACCTTCCTGTATTGATATGAACGTAAGCTTTACTTCACCGTTTCTTTCTCTCTCAACTTCAAGGTCCCTCTAGGTTCTTGTGTCACTTCAATTTATACCTAGCTTTGTCACACGATCTCTTATCAACTTACACTCCGAATGAGATACAACACGTAGCTGCTCCTCAACTGCTAACAGCACCATGGCCAGAGTCATACATGAGAAGATGGAGAGTAACGAGAGAACCCCGCTCATCACGACTGTTCGGGTCGCTCCTCCTAGACGTCGATATACCCATAACATCATTCGACGATTCTGCACAGTAGCTCTTGGCTCCTCTTTGATTGCTCTGGTCGTGGTCTTTCTTATTCCGTCTGCCTTCCTCCCTCGACATCCTCACCGAGGACCCCACTCTCCTCGCCCTCCCCACTATCCGCCAGGCGGACATCCCATCTCAATTCCTTTCAAAGAACTCCAAGACATTCTATTGCAGACACCCACGGGAGAGAAGGCTGAGGAATGGAGCAAATACTACACAGACGGCCCACACTTGGCAGGGAAGAACTACAGTCAGGCTCTGTGGACACAGAAGAAATGGGAGGAGTTTGGGATCAAGGCCGACATTGTTGCATACGATACATACATCAACTATCCTCTCGGTCACAAGCTTGCTTTGTATGAGAAGACAAAGAGCAAGAGTGGCGTGGATTCGTGGAAGGTCAAATATGAGGCAACTCTGGAAGAAAATGTTCTCGAGGAAGACCCAACTTCGGGTCGAGAAGACCGAATTCCAACATTCCATGGCTATTCGGCGTCTGGAAATGTCTCCGCTCCATATGTCTACGTCAACTACGGAACGTATCAAGACTTTGAGGATCTGGTCAAGGCCAATGTGAGTTTGAAAGGCAAGGTTGCTGTTGCCAAGTACGGAGGCATCTTCCGCGGTCTGAAAGTCAAGCGTGCTCAGGAAATGGGTATGGTAGGTTGCGTTATTTTCACGGATCCCGGTGATGATGGAGGTGTGACTGAAGAAGATGGATACAAAGCGTATCCTGATGGACCAGCAAGAAATCCGAGCAGTGTTCAGAGGGGAAGTGTACAATTCTTAAGTGTAGCTCCTGGAGATCCGTAAGTTCGTCCAGAGAGATGTTTGAGCTCGTCTGACTTTGATAGCACCACTCCTGGATACCCCTCGAAACCTGGAGTCCCTCGTCAACCAGTTGATGGTTCAATTCCATCTATTCCCTCATTGCCAATCTCATATGCAGAGGCAGTGCCTATTTTGAAAGCACTCAACGGCCACGGTCCTGCTCCAAAGGATTTCAACAAATGGTGGGAGCATAATCTGGGGTTGAAAAACATGGGCGTGAAATACAACGTAGGACCATCTCCAGATGACCTTGTCCTCAACCTTGTTAATGAGCAAGAATATGTGACAACTCCTCTCTGGAATGTCATTGGTGTCATCAACGGTACCCTTCCCGATGAAGTGGTTATTATCGGCAATCACCGAGACGCATGGGTTCTTGGAGGTGCTGGTGATCCCAACAGTGGCTCTGCCGCATTGAACGAGGTCATTCGCTCTTACGGCGTCGCTCTGTCGAAAGGCTGGAAGCCACTGAGAACAATCGTATTCGCAAGCTGGGATGGAGAGGAGTACGGCCTCATTGGCTCTACTGAGTGGGTTGAGGAATTTCTTCCTTGGCTTTCAAACGCAAATATTGCTTATGTCAACGTTGATGTTGCGACAGTTGGCCCTATCTTCAAAACATCGGCATCTCCACTTCTCAACAAGTTGCTCTATGAGACTACTGCCTTGGTCCCGTCACCCAACCAGACGGTTCCCGGACAGACTATTGGTGATTTGTGGAATGGCAAGATCAGTACAATGGGCAGCGGTTCCGACTTCACAGCTTTCCAAGACTTTGCTGGTATTCCATCAGTAGACATGGGTTTCGGACCCGATCCTGAATCACCAGGTGACACTGGAGGAGCCGTCTACCATTACCATTCGAACTACGATTCGTTCTACTGGATGAAGACATTTGGGGACCCTGGCTTTGTTTACCACGCGGCCGCCGCTCGACTACTGGGCTTGTTCACTGCGAAACTAGCAGAGGCACCCGTGATCCCTTTAAACGCCACAGACTATGCTACTGCCTTGGAAGGATACATCTCGAAGGCGGAAGCCAAAGTTGACTCCGTAAAAGCACTCGAATTCAGTGAGGAGGAAGAGATTGAAGCTCGCTCGCGTCCAACTCCTCCTGAAAGCAAAGGAAATATCGATGACCTCAAGCTCTCCTTCAAGAAACTCCACAAAGCGGCCAAAAAACTCAAGAAAGTCGCGCAAGAGCATGATGCCTGGGCAGCCGAGCTCGCAGAGGAAGCTGGCGAGGATATCCCGTGGTGGAAATGGTTCTCGAAGATCAAGCTCTACTACCACATCCGACGCGCCAACGACAAGTACAAATACCTTGAGAGACAGTTCTTATATCCGAAAGGACTCGATGAGAGGCCTTGGTTCAAGCATGTCGTGTTCGCGCCGGGGCTGTGGACTGGGTATTCGGGTGCTGTGTTCCCTGGGCTCCAGGAGTCGATTGATGCAAGGGATTTTGCGAATGCGGAGAGATGGGTGAGCATCATTGAAGGAAATCTATGGAAGGCGGTTGGGAGCCTGAAATGAGCACACAGGCAATGTGGTAGACTTGTATATACTTGAAAAGATCTAGCTATGGAGCCGGTTGGGTAGAGGACCGTAGGCGAACTGCTTGTCACACCGTAATGCTACGTTCTCGGCGAAAAGTAAGAAATGATGCAGATTACGCCATGAATATACTACGTTAGACTCTACTGAATAAGTACTCCATTTCCAATTGTATGCTTGACAAAATGCGTTGGCACCTGACTTCCATAATCCTATCGCTCGATTCTATTGGGGGTCAGCTTGAAGCTCTTGCGGTCACTTAGGATAACTTGGGATAACTTCAAAACCGACCGACCCGCTTAACGGCGAAGAGATTGCTGAGTTATGTCGGCAGATCTTCTTGGAAACAGACATCAAAAGTCATGAAGTCAAAATTTCGGAACTGACCGCCCTCTTGAAAAGTGAGCTTAGCTTCTCAGGGTTTCTTACCACCCTACCTTTGATTGGAGCCTAAGCTGATACTTTTCCCAGCCTAAAGCCTATCAAAGCAAATACAAAATATCTCCGAGCAATGAGTTTCAGCTTCGGCAGCAGGCATAGATGGAGAGGAAGGGGAATAGGAGGCAGCTTGTGTCAGAAGTGAAAATTATGCTTGATTCAGGTGAATTTAGGGGGGTATCCAGGCTATATATATAGGCCATGTACTGTAGAGGGGGATAAAATCACGTGTATTTTACGTCAACAGCTTGTTTGGCAATCACAGCGTGAACAGCAGTGGCGCGCCAGCCTCCAGGAGTACTCCAGCAACGGCTCCAACTGGACAAGCAACTTCTCCCGTCACTGCTGTTGTAACCTCAAGAGCTACTGTTGTCGCTATGGCAGAATCAACTATTGAAGTATCACCACCTGCAACTTGGCTTAAGCTCACTAGGTGAGAGCCACTCTGTCCTGAAAAAGCTTTTCAGCAATATGACTATTCTCCTAAGGCTATCTTTGCTGCCCCTTTGAAGATTCTTGTGGGCGAAGGGAAACCTGAATTCTATGCTATGAAGGATCATGTCGGATATTCAGTGCCGAAACGGTATTCTTACTCCTTATTTTAGTGCCACGCAAGCACTACCCCTTTCGGCTAGCTAGCACTTGTTTTCTTAGGTCTCACTGACTAGGATTATCACTTATATATACTCAGTCAGTCCTTACATAGAAATGCAGACATCTTTTTCTTCGCATTCAAAACCATTCAGCAATCACGTGACTATCTGTTCGGTAGGCATCGCCTGACTTGGCTAGGCTGAACTCGCTGTCGTTGTTGCATTCTAGCAGACGCATTATTCGACCAGATTTGAAAGTCTGCAAGGAAAAGATTCTCGTTATTGAGCCGTTGAGTTGACATGCATGCAAACTTTGGTGGTTGAGTTGGTAGACGATGTTGGATTGAGGCAAGCGCACTTAGCTGAGCGGCAGCCTTGTGGCAATGGCATCGTCGTGCATCATTGCAAGCGCAAGACCTGCCAACCGCAAACAGTCGCCGTAGAGCTTCATAGCTAGCACCACAAGATATTCGAAATTTACACTCGATTAGGCCATGATTTGTTCTCGTCGCCGAGGGAGCATCTCAGAGGACAATAAGGTGGTTTATTTGGCTGCTACTGCCTGCCGGTTCATTCGCGAAGGGCTATCCGCTGAGGAAAGACTTCGTATGCTTCTTGAGGGCGGTAAGGCCTCCACTACACCAGAGGAATATCTTAACGGTATCTATATCACTGTTCTACGAAACTCCATCCAACCAGGTTATGTGGACCAAGAGATACAATGGTTATATAGCATGCTGAGACAGTACCCAAATCAGAGTAGAAGGGTATGTGGGATGGGCAGGCCATTCCGGGACGCGGCAGCCGGGTCGGCGACGAATGACCTCTTTTCGGACTGGCTTACGGCGTGCTCTGCCCCGGGTTTCGCCCAGCCATACCGAGTACGATCCCTGGTTGCAGCATGCATCCAACAGCGTCGTGGTTCCAACCAGCTGTGTCACACATCGCCTCACCAAACCATATTGGTGATTCTGCCTTCTAAGCCTTGCAGGTCAGTGGGCAACGAACGGGCTCTTGATTTCAATGTGTATATCATCACTTTAAGCCCATTGATCTCCTTAGTTTCTTGTATTAAGTTGCATGCTATTCCCTTCTATTCATGGCAAACGCGCTACTTTTTAATTAGCCTAGCTTTGTCGGTGCCCAGTGTTCGTTAGAGATCGCTCAATCTGGTCACTTTCCGTCGATTATGCTCTTTCGATGGCTGAGTTTGTGGGAATCATTGGCATATTGTCCAATTTTGCGGAAGTGGCAGTAATAAGCTATGACGCTATACACAAATTGATGGGAGAAATCCAAAGTTGGAGGAAAAGGCACAAGAGCTGGGACGATATGATGAGCATGTTCACTGAATACCTCCATGTGAGTCGGATTTTCCGCACGGCAAGCTATTTCTGACCAATATAGTATCTACTTCGCCTTACCAAAGCCGTCGATAAAGCAAAAACCCAAAACGGAATCGACTTCAACAATTATGCTAGGCACTGGGAGTCTATTATCACCCGATGTCGTGAATTCTGCCAGTGTCTCAAGAGCTTCTACGCTCTGGACGATTACAAGATCAGAAGCTTTAGTGACTTTGTCGAAGCCTTTTTCTTACATTCTAGGCTCCGAAAACGAGCTGACAAAATTCTCGTCGAGTTGAGCAAAGCGAATACACAAATTTTCGAATATATGCAGCTGTTAAGCTTCGAACTGAACATCCAAATTCGCGAAGATAGCAAACTCATCAAAGCTAGCTTGGAAGCCAAGGAAAAATCAAGACTCCCGCTAGCAAGTTTGGTAGAGGACGTACCCAATTGCACTAATCATTCACAAAGTGCCGAGCAGCAGACCAGGGCAGCCGATCTAGGACGAATAGGTTATTTCATATCGCAGATCAGCACAAAACTGGGTGTCTCCGACAGCGTCGACGATTCTTGCAGTACCGGGAAGCAGAGCATGGATTCGGTTTCGAGACACAAAGGTCGCCCGGAGACGGGGATGGCAAAGATACTGCCGAAAATGTGGAAAAGGCATTTTGGAAAGAAAATTGGCAGTGGAAGAGGAATTGACCATGCAGAAGGAGAGTCGATCACCACATACCCACCAGGCATGGTTTCCAACCAACCCGAGGAAGATGCTGGAGTATCAAGCCAAAATCTAGTCGAAGGCGAGTGCTCAGATGCTACGAGCGACATAGCCTCCATTCCGACAGCATCCACGAATCAAACATACATGCCGAGCGAACTCATAGTCAGATTTCTAGACAACGCTCCGTCTTTTTGCATAAGAGCTGACAAATCATTCTCGTGCAATCCTGGGGACCTGATCCTGTGTCACAAGGATCCTCAAACGTCTTCTGCAACGATTCGTGATGTAATACCAGCAGGCTTATTCGAGTCTTCGATGCATGAAGATGACCTTGTTAATTCTTCAAAAGCCACTCGAAAGACCGAATCATATAATGGGGTCACAAAGGATTCAACACTGGATCACTCTTCAACTGGCTTTACGGACGATAGTCCCCAGGAAGTCAAAGTCTCATGGCACGATGTCACGCCAGATCTCTCAAGTACGGCTAGAACGAGAAATCCCAACAGAAACGAGGAGACGGCAGAAAGCAACCGAGATAATCACCTGTCACCAGTAGTCTCAGAGATTCCCTTCAGATCCAGTCAAGATCTTCTTGATAACTCAGGTCCTAAAACGGCTGATCCTTATACATCCTCTCTAGTGAATCTCAAAGAAAAAGCTTCAGATCTGACCAGCAACATAATTTACCGAACACCTTGTGTTAGTCTACAAGAACAAGCCAAGGAAGCATCGGTTACCATGCTGGATATACAGCCTCCCAGAATCCCGACTCCTTCAATTGAAAACTCTGGCAACGAGACGGAAGTCTTTTGGAAAGGCACTTCCTTCGCTTCGTTGAGGTTTGGGGCCTTTTCGACCATGCTCTTTTTCCAAAGGTCCGATGGCTGGATCCAATGCGGGTTAGTCCCAGACCGCAGTGATGACGACGAGGACGACGAAATAAAGGAAGACCAGGAAGATGAGGAAGACAAAGAATATAAACGGCTAATTCTATTGGAACCTGTAGCTCTAGCAGTGATAGGGTCGCCACTGGTTGCAGATTTTCTGGAACCGAAGACGATCGGATTAATTTACGTCGCCGAAAAAGATGGAACACATATAATCTGTGACCATTGCTTGGAGTTTGACGGAGAACGGCCTTTTCCGTGGTATTCAGGCAAACTAGAAACCATGGGAATCCCAACAGCACCGTCATCGAAGATTTTATTATTTGGGCTGAAGTCAGAGAGGCATATTTGTTTTGAGGAAGCAGGTGGGAAGTTGGTATATCTACAATACGATCTCTCTGAGCGCGAGTGGATTCGGATCTCTGGACCTCAACCTCCGTCGAATTCGCTTCATCATTGCCCACTTGGAATTCAAGTCGAGAAGATACCAGTATACGATAAGTGTGGAATCGAGACCGTGGGCTTTATTCCCCATTTTTTCCATCAATATCCTTCCAACAAATCAGAAAATGAGTACATCATTGCGCAGATCACGACTCCAAACTGGCAAGAAGAAAAACCCAACAGAACAACTCACATGCACAGATTCCCAATAGATTCAGGGGATCGGCTGGAATTTCCGCCTATACTCATGGAGAAGGAATGGAACGGAAACTCTTTCTTCTTTCGCGGTACTCCGAACCTCGTCTACGAAGAGACACTTCTCCCCGCCATTAAACCGGAGACGGAAGGCCCGGAGACCATGTATACCCGACTTCTGTTTAAGAAACATAAAGGAAGCCAGTTCCACGCTTCGGAGTCATTAGACGGATTTTTATATGTTTCTGAACTCGGTAAAATGGAACTTATGAACTTCAAGCAGATTAGGTTTTCTGGGGATACCCAATTTATTTCTGCGCCAACCAAGCTCTTATTTGGAGGAGACAGCAAACGGACGATTAATGATGCAGGACTATGGCTGAAAATGGGGTGGACCTTCGAAAGAGTGGTTGGAAGTGATGAGTCTGAGGACGGCAGCGATGAGGACAGCAGCGATGAAGGTGGAAGCGATGAGGAGGTTGTTCCCGATCGGAATGAAACTTGTGTTGTGGCTTAGCGAGAGATTAAAGCTCCGCTTGGACCATACCAACAGTGGTTGTCAGAATTCGCGCCGCACGGGCCACAACACCAAAATCGATAAGGAGATCAACTTTAACATTTAATTATACTACAATTAACCTTACCATTTGTTTCCTCTAATAGGCCCTCCATCCGATCTAATAAGCTCTGCGCATCTTCTAAGCATATCAGCGATACGATGCCGTATCTCCTCTATAGTAATCTTATCCCATTCCTCTTATAAAGCCTCCTTTATCTCCTCCTTTAAATCAAAGATTCTACAATATAAACATTGCTTTATAATAGCCCAAATGCCTTTAATAGGGTTCAGATCAGGGC
>AYLM01000414.1:0-11590 GCA_001625345.1 Cairneyella variabilis
GAACTTACACTTTGTAACGTGGATGGCGTGGCGAGCGAAGCCTGCTCGCTTCCACACAAGTGACCCCTCCTTGGGAAGAAGTTTTGGGACTTCTCTGGAAACAAGTTTGTAGCTAACCGGTTTATGGGAGTAAGGGTTCAGCTTGTTGGTATTGCACATATCCCACGTCCTGCTCGTCACACCATCATAATCGCTAATCGCCTCCCCAACAGTCGAGTACTTCGTTCTCTTCGCATAGAACGCATTTCCGTATGGGTTCTCCTTGCTACCAACATATCCCGCGCCTTGCGTAGCGTCGACTTGGAACACGGTATTGTTTGGTCCATCGATATTAGGGTCGATACGAAGACAGAACAGATGCTGGTGATTATGTGCGTTGACACCAGGATACACTTCCGTTCCCCAGCCCTTGGTATCCTCCCCAGGATTCATCGCATACGTGTTCAAGATACCGGTCAACTTGATCTCCAACTGAATGGTACCGTCTTGGTGGAAAATCCAGTACACACAATACTCATAATTCGCCGCCGTGAAAATATGCGATATGATGAGCTTGCGGCCTCGGGTAACGATCACTGAGTCATCGCGGAAATCAGTGTGCTTGAACAGGATACCAGAATCTTCTTCATGGATACAGATCGCGTTCTTGATAGTTGTGCTCTCCCCGGCGCGGTTCACGAATGCAGCGCTATTAACAGATTAGCACTGCATATCTTCTTAGGAGTGGGAATTGAGAGCCACAAGACATGGCTTAGGAGCTGTTTCAAGAGCGACCATTTACGAGTTCGCGTTTGCTCCTTTCACAAAAAGGTTCTCGCCTTGAAACATGCTCTTAAGTCATGTCTCTGGCTCGTGGCTCTTGAAAAATGCAGAATCAAGGGCAAAATCTGTACATACTTCATATAGTGGATTGCGCCTTTGCAGTCGCAGCCGAGGGACAGGCTATTTGTCATATATCCGCCGCCGTACTCGCCGAGATCGAAGGCATGTTTACGCTGGTGAGGGTGCTCCGGGTTGCCGTATGGGACGACCATTTCTGCCAAAGAGAGTCTGTAGAAGAGTGGACGGACGTTGCCGTGGTCGTTGTATGTGATGTTGTTGAGCACGATGCCCTCCTTGTAGTTGAATCCAACATGAACTTTGAAGTTCTGCCAATCGATAACACGGCCCTCGACGTTGAAGGACACGCCTTCGGGTTGTGTGATGTTGATGGGCTTGATGTCTTTTCGGTAGCCGCCGTCTTCCTCGATGCTTGCTACGTGGTAGTTGTTGGGCTTGGCTTTGCTGAGTGGTCTGCGGACTTCGGGAATATCGATGTGGATGATTTCTTGCTTATCGGCATCAAAGATGGGGCAGAAGTCGAGAGGGAAGGAGTATTGGCTGTCGTCTACATGTGGTCTATAGTACATGAGAGCTTGTTGCAGTCTCACATCACTGCCGAATCTGTGGTCGTATCCAATCGTCCAAGCTGCGAATGTCAGATAATTCAACCAAGCAGACTTATTAGACTTACGATCACAGTACACCTTGTGCATATCTTCCGCTGAGATGCCGCTGAGAATGCATTGCTCAATGACCTTGGGATCCTTTCTCACAACGTGCTCAACGATCTGCAAGTCTTCCATGGTGATCTACGCCAATTAGCCAAAAACTTCCACATATCTCGAAATCAGAACTTACCAAAGGCTGTACACCCTCCATCTTCATCCACTTGATAATTCTCTTCTGCTTCAAATCCACCAATCCATCATACACACCTCCTCCAGGCGCAATAGCAACCACATCCGCCACTCTGGTCGGTCTTGCTTGACTCTCATTCTCTAGCCATGCAAGCATCTCCTTCTTTGGCGGTTCTCGGAGAGTGACTGCATTGTAGTGAAGTTTGCCGTGTGCTGAACGGATGATAGAAACTGCGGACTCGATCTCTGCATTGGAAAGAGGGTCGAATGGGTGTGGAAGAGGTCCAGTGCCAGCAACGTGCTGAGCGACGGACTTGAGTCTATCGAGAGCCATTGCGTCTTTCTTTCTTGCTGAATCGCTGTGTATCTTGGTCAATGGTCACAGGGCGATCCCTTAGTATCAGAAGATATAATGTCAGACAAGAGAATGTAAAGAAAAAAGCCCCGGGAAGCAAGACGATGATATAGCGAACCTTCGGGATCTGGTGTATCAATCGGGTCAAGAAGTGGGACAAATGATATGATGTTCAATTATGTGAGGTCTCTGGGAATACTGAATTGGCTGGACCCCGACCCCGCCAGCAGCCACGACAGCTTCGACATATCGCCGGTATCGAGGGGTAGGGGAAATAATTGTGGGCTGTTGGTTGGATAACGGTTTTGATAAGGACTCGAGGGCGGGAATCGATAGCCTGATATGGTTAGACTATGCCGCAAGAGATCTGTACAAAGGTGGGGGAGTGAAAAGCGGAGATACCTCTCCCTGCTTGTCCTTCTTGGGAGAGAATATCCTTATGGAAAGCAAATGCGGCTGCTCCAGCCTGAGAAAGACCCGTCGGGCCGGACTAAATATCGTCTGATCGTTCGCGAGGAAGATCTTGAAAGATATTCGACGGAGTAAGTTGACATCACGTGATCTATTTCATTTTATGACGCCAACGAGGTGATGTGTCTCATAAAGGCAAGCCAAAAGCCTACTCTGGACTGAAATTCCACATTTGACATTATATATATGTATACATGTTGCGACTCAGATCACCACGTCTCTCATTAATGTCTAGCAGACATTCGGCCCAGCCTCCAACTGCTTGGCCACTTCCTCAGCAAGAACATCTTGCATGGGATACGTGGGATGCAGCGAATTTAGCCAGAAGTACTGATTCACCGGTATCCCACACGTAGCATTAAAATAATCCATCGTCGGGGTGCCACTGTCACTCATCAGCCTCAAATCCCGTTCATCCCATCCCCTCCAACATCAAGGAGGAAAATAGAACTTACTTCTCATAAGCAACACAATACTCCGTCGTATTCCTATACCCCGCCGTCTGCGCAAAACTCTTCGGATTATCCAATACCTCCGTAAATATTTGATTCGCATCCACCACAAACAAATTCACATCTCCTTTCTCCTCTTTTAGACTCTGCGCCATAGCCATAAGATCCTGGTTCCAGAGCGCTATGTCCGCTTTCCATGCAGCCTGGGATACGGCCGTGGTCCCTGTTGTGGCCAACGGACTCCTATCTGTTGGTGGGACATTAATGAATAGGAAATTCCTGGCACCGACATAGTACAACTCATCAACGATCCCGTGATACACAGCGAAGATCGATGTGTAGAATGATTCGTGGTTGGGATTGGAAAGGGAGTTCCCGACATCGTTGATACCGTCAAAGATTGCGAAGAGCGTATCAGATGAGGACCATGGCGCGAATGACGGTTTCTGGGAGTAAGTAGGGAAGAACTCGTTTTCGATTTGCTCAGCGACGGAGGAGACGATTGGGAGGTAGGGGGCTACGAGCGAGGAGTCGATGGTCGCGCCGCCGTAGGCGAGGTTGTATGTAAGCAGGAGGGACTCGTTGTATTTGACGGTTAGGTAGTCGACCCAGTTGGGACCGTTGGAGGAGGTGTAGCCTGGGTATGTTGGGTTTCCTAGGGGGTTGGTAGGAGTTGGTTGGGTGAGGGTATCGTTGAAGCTGGTGGTTGTGTAGGAATCTCCACTGGTAGTGGTTAGCTGGGGATTTGGGTTCGCCAACCGGTCTTGGAGAACTCACAAGATGAACGAGTGCTTGATTCCAGCCCACCCTAGCCAATTGTTGTTCGCACTACATCCCCAGTTGTCCGCGTCCGCTTGGACAGCAGATGACAGGCACAACGCCGCAGCAAGAACTGTGATAAATGTCGACTTCATGATTGAAAGGTACAGAAGTGAAGACTTCAAATTTTGAAGTCACCCAAGAAGGGAGTTAGACACTACTTATGTCTTCTCGTACTCGGGCAAAACGGAAGGAGAAGAACGCAAGCGGGACCTTTGACAGGTGCATTTATATAGCCTGTCATCAAATTCTAAGCAATGAAAACATCGTGCCTTGCCGATCCCATGTAGTCTTCTCGAAAACTAGATGATCTATTTCGCCGGCGCAAGTGTTGTCAGGTACAGGCGCGGGGCTCCATAGGCGGAGGCTGCTCCTCCGGGCCAGAACGGGAATAGCAAATTACGAAAGACCTAAGATCAAGCTTATGCGGGGCCCTCTCCGTAGAGATCTATAAATCAAAAACGTGGAGCGATAATGCGGGGTCGTTGCTTGCTGTTCCGGGCGAATATGCCAGCTCAGGAGAGTTGAGTGAATGTTGAGATGAAAGACCCTGTCTGATTCGACGACGGGGCAACGGGTCGTGTAAATTGCCGCACTAATCGAGAAAGCTTGTTCATTTCTCCGGGATCTGGCGAGGGAAGCAATTATCCGAAGCAATTTCATTGCATATTCGCCGATAATGTGGATGTTGGAGAGGAAATTTGGTCGAGATAGAAAAAGTGCTCGGCAAAGGGAGAATATTAAACCGACACCAATCTTGCCTCTCTGCCTCAACTCACATACGAAATACCTGAAAAGCGACAGAAAGATGCGCTGCATCTCAATTCTCTGGGTTCTCAACACTCTGCAACCGCAAAGCTCGCCATTCCGTTGCCACGAATCCGACCCGGTGAAGTGTTCTCACTGGATTCTCTTCAGCATAGTGTGATGCATTTCGGCATCCCCTGAAGTCTTTATGATCACGTTAATGTGCTCTCCTGCACTCTTGATCGAGTCCATATGGGCATCGATAGAGACCCAGCCAGTCACGCCTAAGAATTGCTTCCCCTTTGCCTCGTCTGTATCCAAAACATAACCATGGAAAACCCCCACAGAGCCAGGAGGTTGGTTCATTGGATCCGCTCGCGGGAGTACGATCTCCTCAAATTCCTTTACTTCGAAGTTGCTCAGGAGAACAAACTCGGTGACTGGAGCGTTGAGAGCTTTCTCGGCTTCTGGGGAGGACGAATGTATATGGTGAATTCGGAAGGGCCTTGTGCTATCGCGCATGCTTCCAGTGAGGGATTGAACGGATTTGAACATCTCGGATGCTCGGTAGGTACTCTGAGCTTCGAAAGATTCCCACTCTGTAAGTGTTCCAGTGAGTATGGGAACGTATTTTGGAGATGGAAGTATAGGTTGATAGTACCTGCAACGATGTCCAAGATATCTGGATGTTCTACCTGACAGCCCCAATGCAGAGAGATGCGACCTGGCGCGGTGGGTGACACGATGGCAACCTTCTCCATAACTGCTTGCACATCAACATCCTGCTTGATGGGCAGCTGGAAGATCTCTGCTATTCTTGTTTGAGACATTTCGACTGACGTCCAGAAATGAAGTTTGCGGCGAGGGAAAATATGGTGCGGGTTCTTCGCAATATCGACAAATTCAACAAATACTGTCCAAGTATAGATATTCGATGTAAGGGTAACGTAAGCACTTGCTGATGCGAATACGGGCCAATAAGCTTGCTGACCGGAAGGATTGGGTATTCGGCTAAGTGAGCAAATGATTCTCTTCCAATTCGCATCTCTTACACATTCGTTCTTGCGCAGCGAATCGGAGAATTTGCTTTTCGAAATCAGGAGATCCTCGAAGCATTGCACATCTAAAGGGGTGATCGCATGCAGCGAAGTATGCGACCTCAATAAGCGTAGCGAGAACTTTCCTAGAGCTGTCATACCTCCGACTTGGAGAGATCTGCGCGACTTCATAATTGAGAGACTTCGAGGGCCATCTCATCGAGGATGCTCCCAAGGACCCTGAAAATGTAGAAACCTGAAGTAAAGGGTCAAGACTTCGGATCAACAACTTTGTTGCACGTCGTAGGTCGTCGGCATGCCTATAAAGGTCAATTGCGTCGGATGTCGGTGGATTTCCAAGCTGGTGTGGGGAAATGGAGAGATGTACGTGAGATGACGGCCCATAACGCCCAGAAATGATCGCTGACAGGGGAAGGTAGGGAAGGTAGGGAACGCTAAAGATAGTCAATCCAATTCAGATAGAAAATGCGACACTAAGAACTCAATTGAGAGACCTTAAAATTGCTGGCAACTTCACATTCTCTTCACGAACTTTCGCAGAAGAACGCATCCCACAATGGAGGTTCCAGAGAAATCGCCGAAATCATCGCTGACGAAGTCCGAAGCTGTTGATCCTCCACTTGCGACGCCAACATATCCTGACGGCGGGTTATTTACAGCCCTGACGGCAACCACGATCGCTGCACTTCCAGATGCCGTTGTTGAGGCCAGTCTCGATACCGCAACGTGGCCCAAATGGAATACCTTCGTCCCAAAGGCCATCA
The DNA here is from genome assembly GCA_001625345.1 of Cairneyella variabilis. NCBI lineage: Eukaryota > Fungi > Ascomycota > Leotiomycetes > Helotiales > Cairneyella > Cairneyella variabilis. The sequence goes on from AYLM01000414.1 coordinate 6,346, forward strand.
TAATCTCCCAGCCGTCTCCAACGTCGGCGACAGAAACGAAGCTTCATGTCGGGACAAAGGTGACTTTCCACAACAAAATGAAGGAAGATGGTCCTATATCTCCAGCATACAGTGATCATGAGGTCGTCTCAATTGGGAAACTCCACAGAGAAGGCAGAAACGGCTGGCATATCGTCTGGAAGTCTGTCGGAATTCCGGGCGGCGACTGGGCGCTGCGGGCAGAACGCGTGCAGGAGTTCCTCGAAGTAAAGCTTGAAGATGGGACGATTGGAACCGAATACAAGACTTGGGGAACATTTGGTGGGCCAATGGCTCGCCTACTTAGTTGGACAGGAACAAAAAATGATATTATTGCGAGGTTTGAAGATTGGGGGAATGATCTGAAGGCCTATGTGGAAGGTAGGAAGTAATCTCTTTTGTAATATAGTGGTTGGTCGGTCTGGCGCTTCAGGATCTGAGGATCAGGTTTGGATTTGACATATCCTATAGTTTGGGATATCCCTGGAATTCAAAAGGTGTAAGATATGGTAGTTTGTTTCAATGTGAGGCGGAAGGGAGGGTGGAGACTTTTTTGAGTCAACTTTCGTTGATACCTTCGGCCATAATTCTCCCAAATCCAGAAGAAAATACGAAAGCTTGATACTATGAGCCGAGGTTGATGTGAGAAAGAAGGGGAAAAGAACAAGGAAATATCTCAATCCTCACTGCTCAACTGGGAAAGGCGGATCATTTGTAATGGTGACATGCCAGGTGGCTGGCTGGAAAGTGATCTCTTCTCAACCACAATCTTCACAAGGTTCGGTGTTGTCACGAAGTCTCGAACATCAGATTTCCGTCCAGTTTTGCGCTTTGCCTCGCAGTTTTTCTTGTTCTCTCTGCTGCTATAGTATGCATCACGGGTCGCTGTGGGTTTTCACGCATGGCGAGGCTCCATCGATGATTTCCCAATCCACATGAGCCTCAATGACGATGTCGGGCCCTCGATACCAGCATGAGGCTCTGCCACAACCGATCAAGTGAGTCCCGTCAGACTTTATTCGGGAGTTCTAGGTCATAATCTCATGAGTTCTTGATATAGCCATGAACCCTACTAGTTCGTCCGTCAGCTAGTTCTCAAACCTAGCAAATCAACAAACAGGATCTGTTGTACGATTAATCATGCTTCTCTGGACTCACGAGTCAATCCACGACTTGAGTATGAGGCGCTATCGTACTGTTGGGGAGATCGAAGAAACCCTTTTTCTATTGATTGTAACGGCGCTGTATTCAAAGCCCCTTAGTTGCTCCACGACTTGAAAAGCAATCCAGAACTCTCTGGCCTGACGCAATATGCTTGTATCTTGATCGAACTCGAATGAAATACCACCGAAAGTCGTAGTACTAGCCTCTATTTTGTAAAGGCTTTCGTTCCATAGCTTATAGGCCCTAGACCTCCCTAATTAGGCATAATTAGCGTACTTAAACTGTCTCTAGTTTTCTCGTACACTGCTAATAAGTCTAATAAGATACTATATAATATCTGTGAAGGCGAGGGCAAAAGGGTAAAAACTCAATTAATCGAATGCTTATTATACAAAGATCTAAAGCTAGAGACTGAAGGAGGGGGAGACGCGCTGACTATATAGCCGGATGGCGGGCCACATGATATAGCGGGGAGTCTGGGCAGGGCTCAAACCGCTGCCCTGACAAAACCGGAATGCCTTGAACTCAGAATGCTAGAATGCCTCGAAATCAGAATACCCGAAATCCTTAACAGCCCCAGTTACACAGAGTCTTAATATATACGCTAGAGGGATGCCCAGCCTATGTGGTGGTAGAGTTTGTTCGAGTGATAGGTGTTTAGTTCTTCCGACAGGCTAAGAAATCTACGATCTACGATATGTATTCCAACCGAGATCCCCATCGAAATTGTATCTCACTTGAGCTCGAAAGTCCTCGAGCGGTTTCGACTTATCAACGTCAACGCGCTGTAGCTGGTCTGCCCCTGATTCCACGGAATAGATTGTCGGTTTTGAATGCTGCCAGCTGGGTGGACAGCTTCAAAAGCTTTATTCAATGCCTAACCATTGCAAGGAATACTAAAAGCGTAACGCTCTTTTTAAGTTCGTGGCCGGTTTGTCGATCTCGTAAAGATTGGGAACTGCATCCCTTCCTCTTTCGAGGAAATGACCGATCAAACGCGACAAGACTTCATTCTCTAGAGTCGAGTACTGTAGATGGTGTATTCGAGTCGTATAAGGAGTTTATCCTGTAAGAATAGAGCAGGAGGTACTACAAAGAGGTGGAGGACTTTATGTACATCTTGTTATTCATTCCAAATCTCCAAACCGTCACTATCAGTCATCTTTAAAGATATGCACGGCGCCCTTCGATTAGTCCCCGGTACCGCAGGCTTTAACAGAGGATCTGGATCGGCCCGCACGTCAAGTACAACATCCAGTTCCGGGGAGCAACTCTTCCTCCTGGCCGCCAACCGCGCATTCCTGAACATCAAGACTCTCAATCTCAGAGGGACCTTCAGCCCGCAGTCAATTTATGTAGTGCTGGAGCCGGGCCAATTTCCCGGTGTCGAGGTTTGTCAATTACCATCAATTCGGATAACTTGGCTTGTTGGTAGAGAAGAGATTATTAGAGTATTTGAATATGCTAGTAATCATTTTTTGGAATCACGAAACTGAGCTGCAAGTTGATTTGGGGAATCTTATATCCACGACAACTCCCATTTCGAGATCCCAGAATGACTGCGTCCGTACAATTCTGTGCCTAAAAGTTGCTGCACTGGGCGGCTGGGCCGTCAATGTTCTGTAATCATGCACCCTCGATTATCCCGTATTTTGCTAACATAGTGGGTTTCTCTTTTCGGCTACGCTCGCTCCCACTCCGCCAATCGACCTACGCGCCCTCAGATAGTCGAGACGAGTGTTAGTACGTAATTGCTTGAGCGGATAGAACGCTACAATTTCCCGCCATTTTCCGCCTTTAATATAAGTGAAATCTCAAGTGCATGGTCATTTTTGAATGACTTCTTGTCAATCAGATACTACCTACGATTTTATCTATGCTCTCAGTATTACACTGTCTCCGATGAGCACCCTTTTCATTGCAAATGTTGGCTTGCTAGCATTGTAAAGAAGAGGAGAGGGTTATTATAAGAAAACTCTACAACCAGCCACGTATTTAAAACAACACTCAATAAGAAACCGCGAATAGTCTGAATAGGGGTAACTTGCTGGTCGAAGAGGATCTGCCTTCACGTGGCGACCGGTGTCAGTACTCTCTTTCAATCTACGCGCTTGAAGAGAGGAAGCCAAAAGATCCCAAGAGTATCTGCAATAGCAAGATTGCTTGATAAGAATTCATGCGAGATTAGGGGTAGTCCTGCACCGTATCGTCTCCACTATAACCATAAATTTACACAGAAACAAGAGGGGCAATATATGCTTGGTGGAACGTATTTGAATTGAAGATATAAACCACCTTCAGCAAAGTTTCAGAGGCAGCATATTAAGAGCTACGAATCACCAAATCGAACTCCTCGGCGCCGAGTTCTAACTGTGTATTATCTTCCAACACTAGCTTCGGTTCCTTCGCCTTCGACTTTGCCTTTGCCTTTACCTTTGCCCTTTTACCTTCCCTTGATGTCGTCGACGATGCAGGAGCCGTAGACTCAGGTACGTTCAACAGCTTCTCAGCGTTCTAACAACCATTGCTAGCTTCTTCTCAGTATCCAAACCCTTCTCTCTGCACGTTGATCATCTTGCCACGCTTATGATTCTACAGCCTTGGTCTTCTTTCGAGTTCGTACAGGTCGAGGTGGAGGAGGAGATAAAGTTCGTTCAGAGAAGGAGCTTCGTACGGTGGAGGAAGAAATGGAGGAATCGAGGATAGCGAAGAGGTTAACGATGTTGATCTTTGGGCAGATGGAGGAGCAGTTGACAGCTGTATTGTCCACGTCGCCGTCGAGGTTTTCGAATAGCTCGTCATTCTCATGAGGGATATTCAGGGGATGGCATCTCCTTCTCTTCTCTATATCAATCGGAGTCGATGTACTCCACGTAGCCGCCCTGAACATCGGGGTTGGCTGCCAAGTATACTGCATATTCCTTATCGTCTGCCACAGGGAGGATGACCTCCGCGAAGAGGGCTTCAGTAGATTCCAGAGTTCTTGGGCGCTACCGTCATCGTCAGTTCATATCGCATTCGAGAAGAGCAGCTAGATGCTTTCCCTCCTGGTCGATCGTAGGAATTGTCGAGTACAGTGCTGCCTAGCAGAACTGTGACAGTCTAGAAGGTGGGAGAGAATATCGCCTCCAAACATACCGCAGAATAACCTCCTTCGAGTCCTACCATATTCCTCCAGCCCGCCTCGAACGTAGGCTCTTTCTGCTCCTCCTTGTTATATTCTTGGCCTGGGGACCGTCTCTGCGGAGACACTCTTCGGATGTTGAGCGTGTGTATCTTGATCGTCGATCTCATTGGTAGCGTATAGAGGATATCATTTTGTATGCAGCGTGCAAGGCACCGCAGATCGTTTGAGTGTTCTAATGTCCCACTCGAACATTAAGTGCTTCGTTGAATGCGAGGTGTGATGAACATACCGCAATATTGCTTCCTCAACAACGCTTTTCCTTTCTCTACGATGGCAGCCTCTCCTCCTACACCGAAGCACCATCACACCTCCGCCATCCTCTTTGACTCTCCGACATGATTTAATACGATTTGATTGATACATAAACGGAATCAGGCCAAGGTCCCATGCGAGATACGCTTGATCTCTCATCTCCGCAGCGTTCTTCCTCTTCTACAGCCTCTCGATAGCCTCTCCTCGTCCTTACAATTATGACGTGTACCTTGACCGGAACACACCGTGATTATCAAATCGTCGAATGCGCGGAGACTTTCCTTTACCTCAGATATTATCCCATCTAAGGGCTAAGTCTCTAACGGTATCACCGACAACACCTCCGTTTCTTCTTCACACCGCTGGCAAGCCAACATCTGCAATGAAAAAAGTTGATCTCCAAAGAGAAGTTGGTTTCCAAAGATTAGAGCTGATAAGTATGGTGTCATGGTCGAGGGTAAACCCCGAAACCACAACGCCTACTCAAAGGCCCGCTCATAAAGAGTAAAGCTATGAAGAAGAAAGGGAAAGAGAATGGAAGACGAGGAGGGAAGCTGAGCTTTAAGGACAGAAATTTAGCGTCCTGTGCTAGCAAGGGTACTGGCAATGGAAGTTGTTGGGGGG